>JBBPCS010003667.1:0-12051 GCA_037974645.1 Hollardia meadi
GAGGGAGAGGAGGAGAGAGGAGCTCAGTGCATCATGGGAAGTCCCTCAGCAGTCTAAGCCTATAGCAGCATAACTAGAGGCCGGCCTGTGCCAGCCCAAACTATAAGCTTTATCAACACAGCCAGCACTTCTTCTGTCCGAGGGAATTCATTCATAATACAATTTCCCGACTTAGCTAGCTCATTCCGTTTACTAATTTTACATTACAAAAAATAACAGCAACAGCTAGCTGCTAGCATTCTCACAAGGTGTGCTCCATTGACTTAAAAATAAAGATGGACGACATGAGAGCCACCCAATAGTGAAGGCAAAACATCTCCATCGCTCCCTGGTGGCTGGCAGCAGTATAGGTCATAAATCCCATCAATGTTATCAGATAGGACATGGGCCAAACTACACGCCAAATAATTATTTTTTTTTCCAAAATGATGTCACCAGCGTACAATGGGAGCACATGTATCTGGATTTTTTTTTTCAAGTAAACCACTGACATTGGGGCCTCCTGGGTCCCATATCTTGATCGGTTTGGCATGATCTGTCCATTGAGGAGCCCCCCCTCCCAATGTAATAACAGAGCGCTTGACAGGCCTAGCAACAATAACTAATGTCTGTAAGGTGGAATAGCTGACCATTACACTTTGTACTCTACAGGCAGTCAATGGAGTCTCCAACAAGAGCCCTTATCCGGCCCAACAACTGTCGATCAACATTACAACCAATCAGGCTGGTGAGTAGGGAGTGCAAAAGCTGTGTGCATGTGTGTGTGCAAGCGTCTGTGTATGTCTGTGAAGGCATACCCTGGGGCACAGAGGATTACGCCGGCTAGGGGGATAAAGGAAATTGAGCTACAGCATTTTAATTCATAAAACATGTTATAAGCTTGTCATCTCTCCCCCTCTGTCTCCCTTTCTCTCCCCTTTCAGTGTCTTTCCTGCACATTCACAGCTTTCATCCTGTTTTCCTCATTTCCCCCTGCTTCTCCCTCAGTTCTCTGTTTCTCGCCTTTATCCCCTCTCCCTGCCCTCCACTCTCTGTCCCTGTCTCTCAGTCTTTGACAGTGTAATTCTTAGAGACTATAAAGTGAGCTGAGTTAGTGCTCCATCAATACTTTACGGAGACAGACACAAGTGAGATTTCCTCCGCTTCCCAAATTTAGAGTTAAAAGCTGCTTTGCTCTGATGGAAAAAAACATAATTTACCTCATGGAAGGCAACCTGTGCTCATTCCTTATCAAAACATGATCCATTGTCACCCTGCTGCTTTCTGAGCGCATTTGTTACTGCCGCCAGATGAAAAACTCTCTTATCCCGAAAGGACTTAACAAAAGCTAATTTATTTTCAGGTTGACTGCATTGGGAAGTTTAAATTATGCAATACATTAGTGTGTATTTTATAGGCCCCTAATTCACTCAACATATATAGAGAACCCTTTAAAATGTCAATTGTGGCAATATAAAAAAAAAGAGGTTTTTCGGCAACAGCTCACTCACGCTGTCAAATTGTGACTACTGAAGACACATGTGGCTCATAACGTTTCACAGCATTTACTGAGGATTATGGCACTCCCATGACATTCCTTGTGAGTCAGCTGTGCAAAATGCATACATCCTCTTTGTCAATATAACCTACATGAATTTGATACTTGTTACAGGTGTAGTATTAGTCTCCATGTCTTCATTCCCTCCTCTCCCCACTGTATGCTGTCAAGTGAAGTAAAAATGTGACAAAAAACCATCTCATAAAAAGATCCCAGAGGCCAAGCCGTGAAATAGATTACTGCTAACAGCTTCTGGTTCCTAAAATTATGGGTAAAAATGCATTACAGTCATAACTCTTGTTTCCCATCAGTGACAAGTGTAGTCATTTGTTTTCATGAGCCTGGATGAGGAAACATTTTTCTCCTTTGGGTGTAAATAATCTTTGGTAATATGTCATTACATTACACACGGTATTTCCATATTTATGGCATTTGAGCCTGCTAGCGGATCTTTTAACTGTCTAATTGATTGTGTATATTTGTGTACGCGTGTGTGTTTTTGAACAGCTCCATCAGTAGTTCCCATAATGCATCAAGTGAGCTCAACGAGCCGCAGTTTCTCGTTGTCATGGCCACCGCCCGAACAGCCCAACGGAATTATCCTGGACTACGAGATACGATACTATGACAAGGTAGAGTGGGATGATAAATGCCTGTGAGTGTTGGTGTGTGTTTTTTGGTGTTATGCTCACAACCAGTAATCCATCACAGTTGATAAAACAGGCGAATCAGTATCACCTTCATCTAAGTCATCTGTTGTCAGGACTGTTGCTGAGAAGCAGCAGCACTCACTATTTCTCAAATACTTCAGCTCATAATAACTTGAATACAAGTTAAGAGATTATTGCTTGTATGTTTAGTAACAAGGTGTCATTCTACATTCTTCATCTTTGTACACAGATGATGGGTAAATTAACCAATCAGACAACTACAAAAAATCTGTTTGTGAATGAGAAACTTAAAAAAAAAAACACACGGTTAAACATTTCACGCAAAATGTTTATTCATTTTTTCGCTGAGAGTGAGATTAGAAGAGCGTTACCAATCTCATTTCTGTCCTTTCATATAAAGCAACAGCCAGGAGTTAATTTAGCTTAGCTTAGCATAAAGACTGGATACAAAGGGGACCAATTAGCCTGGCTCAGTCCAAGGGTAAGAAAAACTGCCTTCCCACACCTTTAAAGCTCACTAATTAACATAATTTATCTCCTTTGTTTATTCCATACTTGAAGTCCTGTAGTCAATGTAAAGTGTCAGGCAACCAGTGGAGACTGTAAGAAGTCAAAGCTCATGGGAAAGAAATAGTCTGGCACATAAGACACTATTTGTTATTATTGATTAGGTTACCCAGTTTTTTATATAATGTTTTTGTTATTGGGCTTTAGAGGTGCTGGTAGGCAGACATTTTACCTCTGGACAGAGCCAGGCTAGCTGTTACTCCCTGTTTCAATGCTGTTTTATGCTAAGCTAAGCTGACTGTCTCCGAGCTCTAGCTTCATAATGAACATACCTGTACAGGCAATGAGGGTGGTAAAGATCCTCTCATCTAACTGTCAGCAAAGAAAGCGAATACGTGTATTTCCCAAAATTGTCAATCAATTACTCCACAAAAAGACATCACATTGTTAGAGGACAAAGAGACAACAAAAGAGCACAAATGCTCTCGTTCATCTTACAATTTCATCAAACACAAACAGAGAACGACAACAACAACCCCAGTGCATCCAGGTGTTAAAGAATTGGGGAAAAAAACTCTACGTCAATGAGGACAACTGTTCAAAATTTTGTGAATGCATGGTTTTTTCATCCATTAAATAACCTAAACGCTGAAAAATAAGTAAATATGGGATACTGATAATACTGTATTCAAAAGCATGCACACATATTTGTAAGGGATTTTTATTACCTGAGAGCACAATGTCCCAACTGAAGCTGACCTGATCTAAGTAATTAAGTTACACCCATGACACATGCACACACAAAAAACAGTGTCACCATGAATGTGTCCATTCACCACTATATCAGTCAAAAAATAATAATGGCCGCTCGTTAATTTATAGTTCTGGTAATACCTCTGTTATTATTTATAATTTCCTGTCACTCGGCATAAGCACTAATGGTTGGAAAAAAACATTATTCTGAGCTTGGAGACCGGTCCTGCTCATAGACATGACATGAAGATTAATTACGGAAAACTGAAGGTAGAACATGTTAACATATTTTTGGGATTTATAATCCGTGTAACTGGAGTCGTGCTGTCTGTTAAAACGTTGTGTTCATGCTTCATCTTTTATAGCATCATTTTCTAATAAGTTTGTATTGATCTGAGAGCCACAATGCATATTTTATGGAGCCTGTAGTCACACTGACAGGGTTTTACAGCCATGGAAGAGCCTCTCTTTATTCCAGCATACATCAAATGTTGATCACAGCAGTGCAGCAAAAATGAGCATTCATACATTAACAAGCGGCTACAGTGGGGTCTTGTTGAACTGTTGGATGACATAACTTCAGATAAATTGTAAAGGAAAGGTTTATTGATTAATTGAATCAAAGTGCTGTACATGTTTCCTTTCCTTCCTTCATGAACAATTGATGAAGTAGTCGCCACAGTTTCATAAGCTGTAACACAATATGGAATCTCCTTAAGAAGTATGGGCTCTGGAAGATTAAATGAAATTAATTTAACTGGTCAAAAAACTTACAAATCAACTCACAATGATGGATGCACTTGTTAGAAAGGCTGTGGGAAGGAATCTTTTAGTATTTGTGGACTGCAGCCACTAACATTGCTGTATTGTTTGTTGAGTGACTTTGTCAGTACTCCCAGAGAGATATACTTTATACCGTCACAGAGTAAAACATCTCTGCAGGACCACCCATTTGTCCAGGCTTGGATGTTGAGCATCTGTCTGTACTGGGCAGTTCAGGTTGAAGGGAAACTAAATATTAAAAATGATTCTTTGCATCAAAATGACTCTGAACTCTTTTGCTGCTAATTTGCTTGATCCTCCTCAACCTGGATCGCTGTGGCAAGATAGAAAACACTCCCTGGACTTAAGGACAGGACATACTTCCACATTCCCATCCATCCATCAATTATTTTGCAGCGTATGGGGGGGCCAGGTCAAAGTAGTTCAGTCATTCTTCTCTCCAGCAACAGCTTCCAGCTCCTCCTGGGGGATCCTGAGGCATTTATATAGTATGTCAGATAAGATATATATATATATAGTCCCTCCAGCGTGTTTTGAGTCTACATCAAGGTTTCCTAACAGTTGGATGTGCCTAGAAAACCTCCAAATGGAGGCGCCCAGGAGGCATCCTTACCAGATACCCAAACCACCTCAACTAGTTTATTTCAAAGGTGAATGATGCCCCGAGCTGCCCTATGGAGAAAACAGTTTTTTGGCTGCTTGTATCTTTACTCTCTTTCTTTCGGTCACTACCCAAAGCTTGTGGCGAGGGTTGGAATGTAGAACAACTGGTAAATTCAGTAAATAAATTTTTAAAAAAAGAAGTAGTTTGGGACAATGCTTATATTACTGTTGCCCCATTTGTCTTGTCCTGAAGACCAGTACCCCCTCCTGGAGTCAGACCTATGAGGGGAAGAATGACAGTGATGATCTGTAGCCGGATCTTGAACCATGAAGTTTTATGTAATTGTTGAAGTTTTGTTGTGGCAAACTTGGTCTACATTATGATTAGGACTCATAATGATGATATAGAGGATAATTAAAGTGTGAAAGCTGTCACTGGGGTTGTTTCTGGACTTCAGACTGTCCATATGTGCAGGTAGGAAGATGTGTCGTTGAACCCTCTGCACTGTCTCCAGTGCACTCTGTGTGCCTGACAGCACAATTGTGTTCACTGTTGCGATTATTAAATTATTATTAAAAACATTGATCCTCTGTTTTTTTTATGCTGTTTGATGGTATCTTTGATTTCTACAACATATGATGATAATTTCATCAGTTAGTTACCATGCAGTCCGACACTCTCTGCGCTCTGCTGGGTGGGAACGTGATGCTGAGACAGTGCTGATGAAATATTGAACAGACTTTGATGTAATATTTAAATTAGCTTATCTTTTCAAACTGAAAGATTCTTATGGAATAGTTATGGCTTACTACGAGTGCAAGCACCAATAATCCTGTTGGTTTGAATGTTTATGATAACATAGATCTATAATTAACGTTTGATGTTAACTGAAATTAAATGCGTGAGAGGCGTCATTATACACTTTGGCTTCAATTCACCACCTTACCGTCTGCCTCCAATTTCCCCCTTACTCCAAAATGTTCGTATTCAAGGGTCAAAGTGTAATGTACATACATTTCCTCACAAGTTTTTTTCCCCCAATTCATGCTGAGAAAGTCATGTACGCACATTTCAAGGCCTTTTTGTGCATATGCAGCATTTATAAATGAGGCCCCAGGTGCCGTAAACTTCCACATTCTCTGAAGAGGTATTTCTAGCTTTGTGGTCAACTTGTATACTGCGGACCAACTCACCATATTTGTGTTGATTCTTAAATAGTGAAGCTCTTTTTCAGATTTGATGAAAGATGGAAATTAGATAGGACACTCTCCCGAGCAGAAACAATATTCTTGGCCCTTGTGAAACTGTTGTTTCATTTGTTTCAGTGTTTCGCAAAATAGTGTGAAAGTGATGATAAACAAATACCCCTCCACTGCTTTTTGCTGTGTACATCAACATCTTGGGAGCACAGGAAGCTTTTTCTATCTCCCTTGCTGAATCACTTAAAGGCAAAAAGACTAAAGCACCAATTTATCTGCTAGTGGATGCTGTTGAAATCAAAACTCCTCCAGCTCTGCTCTCTGAGGCTATCTGACTGAAGTAATCAAGCCTTCAGCTGTCATGTAGTGGACAAGCTCCTGATTTGTATGTACCAGGAGACTAAGGCACAAAACACTTCACTGCCAGAGTCCATTGATGAAAGCCTGCATAAAGGATATGAAACCTGGGGCACCAATGAGGGCCTCTGATTCAGGGGTGAAACGTGCAGGACCTGGTTGCTTTTCCATCAGAGACTGTTGCTCTAGGAAATAAGAAAAACTCAAAAGACAGGACGAACCGTGGCCACATATCTTGTCGTCTTTGTAATTCAGTCAGTTGGAAATACAATGCAATTGGAAAGTGAAATTTAATTAAAAGCATATCTATCACCCAAAGCAAGACAAAAGAATATCCTCATTTTTTTCTGAAGCCGAGCCAACATCTGCAAAAACAGATAGACTTTCACTGCAGACAAATTCAAAACAAAAAAAGCAAAGTAGGCTACAAGGGCTTGTGTGAGATACACCAAAAAGAACAGCATGCCTTCCTCCACAGCCCACATTTGATTCTCTGCCATCTACTTATCCTTGTTACAAAACTGAAAATTATTTAGAAAATAGAAAAAAAGAAATACGTTTTTGATATTTTTTGGGATACAACTTCTGGTTTCGGCGCTAATGTTGTCTCTTTAATATGTAGTGTTAGTGAGTTGCTTCCATATCTCACTACAAACTTCAAATTCTCAATACTCTGGACAACCTCTTTTCTTATCTATTCTCTGATAAAAACACTGAAGCACAGTCCTACATTCCATGATGCCAGAAGGCTCGCTCCCAGATTCCTATTTCCCAGCACAACATGGTTATAATTCAATTATATAAACTCCTACCTTTATGACTGCACGTTTTTTTTTGGACATATTTTATTCAAACCATGCTCTTTCCAACTTACCCTTACATTTTGAAATGCTAATTAAATGGTCAACACATGCATAATGCATGTCTAGCATCAAGTATAATGGAAGCTGGGTCAAAACTGTCCTTGTTCCTGATTTTCTTTCATGGAATACAAACTGCTCCAGAAGTATAATTCCTATCCAATTAGCAAAATGTAATCATGTTGTGGCACCTGAAAGCGTTTCATCTGTTTGCTGTGCAGAGCTCAATGTAATTCAAATATCACCTGTTGACTGTTGACTTCACCAGAAAAACAACAACATGATGGATTGTTGAAGTGACTTAAAGGTGTAATGTGTAAGAAGATAACGCTTTGGGTTGGTGGCCTGGCCTGACCTATCAACCCAAAGCGTCGGTATTTAACACCCGTGAATGAGACTCAACATCTTACAAATTGCTCCTTTAAGTCTATAATGTTTAAGTTTTCCTGGCAACTAATCTTGTGTGATCGTGCAAATGAAGTGAAGGCACTGGAAAATAACCTGTTTTGTTGTTGTGATCATACTGTATGTGCAAGGAGAATTTTGTCTTAAGCAAAAACATGTATTTGAATAATGGACAAATGTAACACTTCATTTAAACACAAAAAGCCAAGTCATGTCCTTACAACACTGTCAGTCACATTTGGTGACGGCACCATATGACATTATGTCAGTCAAACAGCAGTACAGAGTCTCAACTCATGCCGCACTATGGAGGTGCAGCTCTTGGTTAAAAACTGCATTGTGTTCATGCTGGAGAGGCTGTCTGAAGCTATAGGACACTGTACAAAATGTGGTGTATCATGACAGAGAACAAAACTCTGCAACAATAAAACACATCTCAAGAGGTGGGGTGCTGCGTAGGGGGGTGGGGGTGGGGCACTGCAGCACTCTCAGCACCCCT
The DNA here is from genome assembly GCA_037974645.1 of Hollardia meadi. NCBI lineage: Eukaryota > Metazoa > Chordata > Actinopteri > Tetraodontiformes > Triacanthodidae > Hollardia > Hollardia meadi. The sequence goes on from JBBPCS010003667.1 coordinate 8,176, forward strand.
ACTTCCCATGGATTTGGTAAAAGTGAAATTTCAGGAAAAGATAGAGAATAGCAGAAAGAGGAAGTTGAGGTTTTGTCTCTCCGTGGGCAATTAGACTGAGTTTAGGAGAGAGTGATAGACTGCAGTCACTGAGAGACGTGCTGCAGTCTGACAGTCACAGATAAAAAAAAACCCCTACTTTTCAAAATCAGGGCAGCTTACTTTACTGTACGTTGGCCTTATTTGCTTCTTCCTTTGCTTTAACATTATTTAACATGGAGGCCAATTAAGAGCGAGAATCAAAAGCTGACAGATTTTCCTTTCATTGTTTCTTCTTCCTTGATACACACCTTAAGAAGGAAGAAATGCTGCATCTTACACTGTAGACAAGCCAACCACATAAAGTGACTAATTTTAGCTCACAGCTAAGTGAAGACGTCCTCGGGGAGGAGTTTGATAAGCCTGGGGAGAGAGAGAGAGGACAGATTTTTCTTACCAGACAGCTGTACTGCACCTCCTTTTCTGATACTTAGTCATTTCTCCACCTTCGCTCTCCTCCATCCCTCCCCCAGTCCCCCTCCCCTCGTAGCCACTCTATAGATAATGAGGTTTTAATGTAGTAATTTTGATATGGCACAGGGAGGCAGGATTTTTACCCACTACTTATCTCTGGCTACCAGACCTTCCCAGCTGGGCTGCCCCCTAACCTTTTCACTGTGGCAAGCATAGTGGTCCCCCCCACCCCCACCCCCTCCATACACACTTCCAAATCCAAATCCCACCCCTTCACAATACCCTCATTTCTATGGCCACTTCCAAATATAACTCAATCTTGTTCTCTCCCAGCTCTAAACACTGCTACTCTATAGTTGTCCTTCTGTTGTGTCCTAATTATGACAATAGGCATCTGGCTGGTTGTAGTACAGTATATCAAACATCCACATCCAAGAGCCTGGAGCCTAATGATTTTAAATGCAATGTATTAAGGTACTGGATTAACACTATGACACAAGACATGTAATTTCATAATATTAACAATAAAGATACCCACAAGCAGTAACAAAAGGGTTTAAAACCATCAAGAGGGAAATAGGTATTTGTTATTAAGAATTATAATGGTAATGCAATTATCTTTAACCCCTTTTCATTCATGTGCATGTCCTCTTTTCATAACCCTCCCTCTTTCTTTCTCTTTCCACATCCAACCCTCACGTTCTTCCCATCCCTTTCCCTCCTGAACTCTCCTCATCACCGTCATCATCTCTCTTCCTCTCCTCTTCGCTCTGCCGCTGACCCCGCCACCTCCTTCATCCTCACGGCACGATTCCCTACCCCGCCTTTCAGGCCTCCACCACACCATATCTGTTGTTCCCTCTGGACCGTTTTGATTTTGCCCCAGTAAAACCTTTTTATCTGAAAGAAATTGGTTGGGGGAAGCATAGGAGGGGGGCATACAAAGAGGTAAAAGGTTGTAGCCTCGGATTTATGAGATAGGCCTGATGCCTACTTCACCTCAGGAGGAGCACTGGGCGGAAAGAGTGCCCTGGTAGATCTGTCGCTGTGAGCTTGAGCTAATTAACTGCATTATCATTTTGTAATAATTTAAGGATGTGTTGTAAAGAATGGGTCAAAGAGGAATGGACTGAAGAGATATTTTTTATTCAAAATATGAAGAAGGTACAGTTGTTGTAGACAAAATGACTGATGACTGGAAGGTAGATGGGAGGAGAGAGTGGGAGAGAGGGAGATTTAAGGTGGAGGAGAGAAGTATGAGGTGGAAAAGGGCTGTCAGAAATGAGAAGAAAGTGATGAAGATAATGGACATGATTGAAAAACACTTTTTTCAAGCCCAGTGGTGTCTTGGATTGCAGATCGTTTTATATGCCAAAGTTTTGAATTATGCCCTTTTCGCCTTCTGTCTGTCACCACGCCAGTAAAATGGGACTTAATGAGATTCCGTTTGAGCTGCACAAAAGACTGAAAAATGACATTTACAAAATGTAATTGCAACGTGTCTTTCCAGAAAGAATGACCCAGTATCTCTGCAGAACTTTTGCCACTTTAAGAGATAGCAGTTCCAATCAAAACTGTTCACACCCAGGATTATCCAGAGTAAAACTGACAATATTTTTAAATATCATTTTCCAAAACTTTGATTAGAAGAAGCTGGATTTCATCTATTCCCATTGTTATAGGGTAATGATATAATTTACATATCAAAACATGACATACCACTTTTAGAGCTCAAATTCTTGCTGAACTTCTCACCTCACTGCTGTAATAAAGAAGTGTACTTCTGCCTATGTCAGTACACCATGAAAGCACTATTGAGTGTGGTAACAGATGCATAAAACCAAACTTGTGGTTTTATACGGGTGATAAGTTGCTGTTTAGGTAATTTCAACCAAATCAAAAAGAATCTTTCTTTATGCTGAGGTTTTGAGATATACCCTTTTGGAAACGTTTTGAAGATGTTTTTTGCAACTTATATGTTCCAATAAAAGTAGTTCCAATAAAATCTGCTCAAAGTGAGGTCTGTGGATTATTTTGTGTGACTTCTGTGCCACAATGTCACAAAATGGACAACTAAAGCCAAATCTATTTCCGTGAAAAGATAATGTGCCACCAAAAGGAAATGTAAAAATGTAGAAGTTCGGGTGGACTGACCCTTATAGTGGGGAAAAGATATAGACAGATAGATCGTAGGCCTTTTTCACAGCAACCATATTGACATGAAATAGCAGGTAATTAATTAATTAATTAATTGAATTTAGGTTTTGTTCTATTTAGTGTAGCAGAGCCTTTCCAGTGAGCCAACATGCACATCAGCAGCACCCTGACTCTATTTGACCTGAATGGAATGAAACCTTAATCAGTATCATTGGAAACACCTGTGTTTACCCTACTATTATACTATTTGTCAAAATGGCTGCTGTGACAAAGGTCTATTGCAGGATGTGGGGCACAGAAACAAGATAATTGAACTGTTCTGTTCTGTTGGAATAAAATGACAATGAATGTGATAGAGATTGGCACAGTGTCATAAAGATCCCAGATGAATTTAAACTCAAGATGTAGCAGTTGCCCCATCCTGCCAGGTTGTCTGTGGTGTCACAGTCTGAAAATGGTGAATGTCTCAAGTTTGGACCGGAACTTTGGAAGAATTCATCTTGTCTTAGCTAAAGGCCAAAACTGAGTACTAAATTTAGTCTCTCAGTGTCTGTGACTGAAGAAGTATTACAGTCTGTTTTGGATCGCTGCGAAACATTAATCTCTCTCGCTCTCGACCTCCTCCTCAGTCCCAGACGTCACTGAACAGCTCAATTGTACAGAGCAAAACATCCAATGTTGTTCTGGAGGGTCTGAGGCCGGGGACCGGTTACATGGTCCAGGTGAGGGCCCGCACTGTGGCCGGCTACGGAGCCTACAGCAAGGACATGCTCTTCCAAACACTCACCGACGGTAAGTGGGTGGGTGGCTGTCTGGAGTGTGTGGGTGGGTGGAAGTTTTATGGTGGAGAGGAAAAGAGAGTGCGGGACTGAGAGAGGGAATTTGAGAGGGTGAGCAAGAGTGAAAATCTGGCTGTGAAGTAATTAAATTCTGCCCTACTTTGTGTGTGTGTGCGTGTGTGTGTGTGTGTGTGTGTGTGTGTGTGCGTGCGTGCCTGCCTGAATTTGTGTGTGCTTGGAGTCATGTAAAATGAGCCTTGCAAATGATATTTTATGTGTGATCGAGAGAAAGAAACTGTCAGGGGTATATTTTCCCTTCCAGAAATGCTCAGTTGTGTAAATGTGAGAGTCTCAAAAATATCAAAATAATACCCTTCTGTGTGTGTGTGTGTGTGTGTGTGTGTGTGTGTGTGTGTGTGTGTGTGTGTGTGTGTGTGTGTGTGTGTGT
>JBBPCS010003668.1:0-12049 GCA_037974645.1 Hollardia meadi
CCAAACTGATCAGAAAAATGAACACTTGAACAAACATCAGCGTGATAAGAACTACCTAAAATGACAGAAACCATGGAATGAAGAAAATTTAAAAAATAAGACCAAACCACCGAATTTCTGATATGATACAGTTTCTTTTATTGATAGTTTTCATATACAATATATATATTTGTAGTTTGTAGATGAATTGTTTGCACTAAAAACTAAAAAGTCATTCTGCGTCTTTTTTACAGCCATGAGATCAGGAGGAATGAACACATGAATATAGACTTTTATTTTACAGTTGCATAAAAATACATCTCATTTGTCTCATGTAGAGAATCTGTCCAAAAAAAAGAAAAAAAACCTATTTACAGTTTGAAAATACTTGTGAATGTTTCTATAGATGTGCTTTTAGTTCCCTTTAATCATCTCCAACAAACCTCCAGCAGCTCTTTTTAAAGTCGTCTCACTCTGCTGCATCGTCATCGTTTTTCAGCACTTTAACTTGTTTTTATGACCCGAACTTAAAAAACAGTGTTTTGATAATTTTGTGTCACATGACGGCTTTTCTGCTGCTCAGGGAAAACACACACACACAAAAAATTGATTTTTGTTTTTTTTGCTTCACAAACGTATTAAAGTGCTTAAAGTTTTACACAGCCACAAAGAACTGACGCCAAACCAGAAAAAAACAAAGTTTGATGTTATGGGGAAAAAATGTATTCTCACATTATTTGCAGATGAGAAGTTAGCTTAGCATTAAAGCTTTTTCAGTGGACTTTTTAGAATAAAAAGTGTAAAATTAAATTTTAAGAATTTTGTTTGAAACTACAGAAAGCCAGAGAGGGCGTGTACGTTTTAGTTTTTTCGTGATCATGAAAAACATTTTCACGGTAACGACCTTCTTTTGATCTGTTAGTAAATAATCTGTGGTAGTCGAAATCAAAATGTTGAGAAAAAAAGCTAATTAAACATTTTAATCTTGACGTTTTTTTGTTATAAAGTTGAAATTTCAAATTTTTTTAAAAGAAATTTAAATTTAAAAGAAATTTAAGTTTTGGATTTGTGTAAAAACTAATTTCTTCCATGGAAATAAAACAGATTAAAATGTTTTTAAGCATGGAAGTTCATTCTTGACCCTGGAAGTGAGTAGTTTGACAAAATAATCTTCCTCTCATCATGTGACTGGTCACATGATCACAGGTGACACCTTCAGGACCACTGAGGAAAGTGATGACGAGAGGAACATTCAGCTGGAATCACGACTAACTCCACCTTAATCTTAGTTAAGATTATTTTTGTCAGCATTTATAATCTTGTCCTCTCTGGGCTTCCGTAAAAATCAAACCATTCAGTCTGGTCAGATTAAACCATGTGCTGCAGAGGAACTACGGGTCACAGGAAGGGTCAGTTGACTATTCGTGTTGAGGAATTACATTTTGTGAAATATCGCTTTAATACTGAAAAACGTTGAGTGGTTACTCGCTACATGCTCACATTCACCTCAGCGTCAACTCGAAAAACTTCTCCAGGACTAATTAAAGTCTAACTGGCATCATGTGGAAAAAGGTAAACTTTAGAATAATCATCATGTCCAGAACAGAAAAGGCCAAAATGAATAAACAGATTCAACTTAAAGACCCGACAAATCCGGCGTGATTGGAGGTTTTTCATCATTTTTTAGTTTTTGGTGGAAAACCGTATTTAAAGAACCTGATAAACAAATATACCATCTGATTTTATCTTATTTAGACCAGCAACTAATAATTGTTTGGATTAAAATGATTCAGTTTATAAAATGACAATCAATTTTTCAGAGACCAAGCTGTCGATTTTTATCTGTTTAAAGTTTTTAGAACATCAGCAAAACGCAGAATTAAAATCAGCTCAAATAAGGAGAATAAGTAGAACAGATTTGTTTCCTGTAGTTACTTCCTTTGTTTTGTGAGGACCGGTCATGTGACTGAAAGCTCTGGAAACTATACCCAATGTCTGCCAATGTGATTGGGGGGGGTCCTGTTATTATAATGAGCAACATTAAAAAAAAATTATTTTAAAAAATTTTTTCAGAAAGTTTTGCATTATTTTGAGAAACTTTAATAACTTGCAGGATCTTTTTTTTTTTTTTTTTTTTTAAATCTTATTGGCGGAAATTGGCTGCCATAGAAAAGCTGGTAAGGGGACCTTAAGATTTATTGACATACTTTGTCCTCTGACGAGTTAGATTTTACTCAGTAAAATGTCCCGCTCAGTATGTCTCATATTCATGATTCTTTAAGAACCCAAATATAAGAGATCTTTATTAAATGTTAAATGTCATCTGCCTCCGAAAAATCTGATCCATCTGAATCCAGTTATTCCCTCAATACAAAGTATTCATTCTCCGTACGGTGGCCACTTTAGGACATCTCAGATTCTGCTTTCAGTCAGCTTGTTAACATGTAGGATGTAAATAATCACAGGAGTTTTGATCAGACACTATGATGTTAAACGCTAACTGTTAGCATTTTAGATGTTACACTAAATTAGCCATGGCAAGACAACACTAGCATCAGAATGCTAATTCAAAAAAATGAGAAAAACTGCAATCACACAGGAAAAGTACATTCAAAAAACTCAAAGAAAGAAAAACAAACTGGCCTTGAGACACGTTAACGTTTAGAGAAGCAGCGAGGACCGAATGGTGAACGCACTCATCAACACTGATTTTTATTCTTTTTCTTTTTTGGCTCAAAAACGTCATTTCATTCAAGCACCAGAGTGCAAACGTTCATCTTCACGTCACATTTGAATTCCGGCTACATACAAACTGTTTCTCTCTTCATGCTTACCGGCTGTGTGGGACGGCGACTGTGCAAAGTTCAACATGAGAAAATAGTCTTAAAGCTACAGTTTGTGTCTGTACAGATGTGTGAATTTGGCAGCGTGTCGTTGAAAAATCTATCCTGCTTCAAACTCTAATTATCGCTAATTAATGCAAACATATTGTTCCGGAAGGTTTTACAGCCTAAATGTGGGATGTCTCGCAGCTTATGGAAACTAGTTTAAACAACAACCCTGACTGGAGTTCTGACGTACTTTACCGTATGAAAAAAATATTTATTCTAATCGAATATTAAAAACGTTTGTTCTGATTCAGAACTTTAGTTTTCATGTGGTGCCTGATTTGAATCAGAATTTGACCAGTTAATTCTTGAACAGCTGCTTGAGTCGAGACGTTTTAACTTTATCTTGGCTTCATATGTTTGTTTTTAAAGCTGGAAACTTCTGGAATGATTCCTCTGAAACAGGATCGACTCGAATCGAATAAAGCAGCAAAACTTCCACGATGACACGTTTCTGGTAACAGATTAAAAAGGTGCAAAGTCACGACAACAGAAAACACTTTGGAAACATCTTTGTCGAGCTCAGCTGTGCTGCCGCAGCGACCCACACCGACCGACCGACCGACGGGGGAATTATGACACGTATATAAAAACTGCTTATGGAAACTGAATGTAGACACACGTCACAGCTGACAGGTCAGCTGATTGTAAAAAAGATTCCTGTCGGCGTGACGACACGTTGAGGCACGATGATGAGCGATGATACAAAACTGTACAAGACTGAAAGTGCAAACGCTGGAAGCAGAACTGCAGCTCGTCCCACCGCCACCTCCAAACTGAGTCATGTTTGTGTGCTCTTATTGAAGCATTACAGTCATTTCAGACAAAAAAACACATCAACGTAACTCACACGTTCATACTGACGAACTCTCGCTTGTTAAAGTCGAATAAGTTTCTTTTTGAAGTACGAACGTGGGGATGTTTCGTACGGAGGCTCTGCAGAGACGAGTTTCACACCAGACGAATTCTCGTGAGTGGTAAAAAAAAAAAAAAAGATAATTTCTAATTATTGCCTGAAGATTAACGCCGACTGTAACTGGTGAATTCTAAATTAAGAGGATTTCTTTTTAAGTGAAAAAATAACTGATTGATATTGGTCCTGGTCTACAAAAAATAAAAAAGATTAAAGTCATAAATTTACTTGAAAGTTCAATATTTTACAGATATTTCCAAATATTTTCAATATTTTACAAAATTGTAAAAATATTGTTTTCAGTTAACAACTAACGCTGCTTTCATTTCATTTTCGCATAAGTTCAAATGGCCAGGATCATTTATATTTAATAGTTACTAACAATAATAATAATAATGTTTAAGGTATCGCTGCCAGCAAACCTGAACGTGTGATTGTCCCTGCTGGCAAAGTGAAGTGTGAGAATATCTGAATCTTTTAGAGAACATTAGAGTTTTTAATGTGTAAATTCATGACTTTAATCTTTGTTTTCTGAAAACATTTTCCGTCCCGGGGCGTCATGAATTTTTTTTTTTTTTTTTAACCTAAAACCCAAATAGGTGGTTGTTGTCGGACGTCTGTCTGAAAACTTTATTCAACACCAGTTCAGTAGATATGTCAGAATGATTACTGTGAAACGGCGAACTGCCTTTAACGAACCAGGAAGTAGAACAGACTGAAGTCGGTCGCTTCCTGCAGATTCAATATGTACAGAGAGGCTGAACACGGATCAGCTGCTCATTATTCACATATAGATACACTATTAACAAGCACGAGGGGCTGCAGACCACCAGTTCAGCTGACTGGCAGCCAGTCTGTCAAACCAGTCTGTCACAGCAGTGAAACCATCGGCGACTAAAACCGTTAAAACACAAAATCTTTGTTCAGAGGCTGAAAAATAAAAAAGATTGTTTTCATCGGACATTCAGGTTTTTCTACACGTCGTTTGTTTTTGACTAAAGATGCAAAATTCATCTTCAGCAGACGTTCTAAATTTAAATTCTGTTAAATTTGATATGATGCACAATAAGTGTGTAACCCAGGTTCACATCAGGCATGAACACAATAACTCCTGATGGAAACATCAGTTTCCATACGTGATGTCGACATGACGACATCTCTGAAGGTGGAACCGAATGTTCTGATCAGTCGGAAACATTTTGTCGTCTCCTGCGACTGCGTCTTAATTAAGATCTAGAACTTCATAAACGACTGATTGGTCAGATCCTCCAGCGGCAGACGTTTTATCCGTCCAGGAAGCAGCAGAATGAGCCGTGTCCCATTTTAGTTACTCCTCCGACATCTGCGGAACGTTTTGCGTTCCATCTTTTCGGAGATCAGACGGTCTTCAGGCGGCATCAAAACAAACTTATGTAACTAATCCGGAGCAGTTCAGGCCTTAACGTTAAATTCCAGCTTTACGCCCGGCGACGCTTCCTGTGTGTCGTCCTTTCATGACCTCGCGATGATGCTGATGATGAATCCTCTGTAAACAGTTTAATTTGAGGTGGGAGGAGCCTTTGATGAACTCCCGCCTCATTGGCTACGAATGTGACACAGCAAGTGACGGGTTGGAGGAACAGTTGGCGAGAAAATCCGAAACAGATTCTTTCCATGAATCCACTCAGAGAGCAGAGAACCAGGCGGAGTCTCACTTCCTCCAATGTGTCGCAGGAGGAGGCGGGACTTACAGTGATACTGGCAGATGATTGGAACAGAAACAAGGTGTGATGGGGGTCGACGGTCCTCCAGGTGGAGCCGCTGGTGGTCGTGGCGCCCCCACAGTGACGGGGTCATGACTCTGGGTGAGGAGATGGGTTTTAGTGTCCCGGGTGCTGCTGGGAAGTGAAGGAGGGGGGAGGAGAGAGAGACAGAGGGCTGGACTGAGGAGTGACGCCTCCTGCAGGGGGGGAGTCTGTCGCCGACTGAGAGACGCTGAAGGGGAGGAAACACGAGGGTTGGGGGGGAGGGGTCACTTTTCATTTCCAACCTGAGGCTAACGTGTGTGTGTGTGTGTGTGTGTTCAAGATGATCCTCACCTGACGGTGTAGCTGCTGCGGTTGACTGGATCAGTTACCCCGGCAACAAAAAGCTTCTTCGGGGGTCCGTCTGACTCCACCCCTCCTGAGACACAAAGAGGGGTGTTGTAAAAGGTGTTAATGTTGTGAAACACTGTAGGGGGCGCTGTGGACAAACCTACAGCACGTAACGTTTACGGTCACTGTTAAGTCTGCTCATGATGCATTCACGTGCTGTTGGGAACCAATTTTTTTTTCCAACGGCGTGGAGAGAGAAATTAACTCCATTAAATCCATCAGATGTTTCTTTCTCATTAAGATAAAACTGGTGAGTTAGCTACCAAAATTAGCTGGTTAGCATGAAGACTTTGTTGCAATAGAGTTGACTTTGGTGTCAACATGTAGTCGGTCCAGACCATCTCTTTATTATCTTTATTATTAGTTAGCAGCACAACAGAATTATTAAAATTCATTGAAGGCTTTTGGTTTTGGCGTGCCACCCCTGTGAAAACACACACACACACACACACACACACGTACACGTACCTTTCCTCTTGAGTGGCGTTAATGCAGGCCATCTCACCGTGGCACTGACTGCTGGTCTGTAATGAACACGTGTCAGTAGACTGATTCAGACAGGAACTTCCTCTACACGCAGACTGAAACCTGAGAAAGGTTTTATGTACCTGAACCTCCTGGTGGGACTCGGGGAGGAGTTGGGCGTGACGCCGCTATCCTGTGACTGAAACCACTGAAGAAGAAAAGGTGAAAAACTGAAAAAACAAGAACCTGCTGAGTCTTAAAAATTAGATCTGGATTCAGACTGAACTGATCTGGATTCAGTCTAAACTAGGGCTGCATGATATTGGAAAAAACTGTCGTCGTTTTTCTGCAATAAATATTTCAATATGAAAAATGAAGTTTCACCAGATTGATGCAGTGTCGCTCGTTTACAGATAAACAGTTAATCACAATCGTCATCATTTTGGGTTCTCTAAAACGTTTCTTAATAAACTTTACAAATTAACTTTTGTGTCACAATTGTGTTATTTACATTTCAAATGTTCAGTCTGAACCCTCTAATGTGGATTTATGTTGATCACAGTCTGATCTGGAGTCAGTCTGAATGGTCTAATCTTGATTCAGACCATAAACCAGATCATTGTCTCAGACCATCATTGTTTGTTTCTCAGTTCTCAAAAATGTGAAACATGTTTCATCTTTCCCCTCCATCACGTCTCTCCCTCTCTAAATACTACATTACCCATGAGCCTTAGCGTTCTAGAAATGACCTTGGTGAATAAAATATTCTAACTGACAGAAACCACCACCAGACCCGTCAAAATAAGAGCCAGAGAAGCCAGAGTGGAGATGCTCACCACTGACGTGTGGTCGTGCCACTGACTGACTGGAGGAACTGGGATCAGACTGGAAGCACTGGGAGAGAGAAAGGACGGTTAGTTAGAACTTCAAACAGCTGAACAGTGTTTGTTTTAGTGTTGGGTGATGTGTTCATCAGGTGAGTCTCCCGCTGGCTGCTGGGTGTTACTGGGTGAACTCGCTGAACCAGATTCTGCTGCAGCTCTCACTCATTCTTCAATTAACTAAATTAATCAACCAAAGGCCGATAAATAGGTCCAATCGATCAGCCCTGGTTAGAATATGTGCTGTACCTTAGCCTCTGCAGACTCCCTCTGAGCGTCATCTCCATATTCTCCTCCTGTATTAAACACAAACAGCTGTTATTAACCTTCACATCACATCTCCACTGACCTTTAACCCCGCCGACTGTCTGCACGGTCAAATCAAACCCCTGATCTGGATTCAGACTGAACACTTTGTGAAAACATCACAGATGTTCCTCACAGTGAAACCAGAGAAGAAGAACGTTGTGGAGGACGAGTCTGAACTCTTTCTGTTCTCACCTGCCTCTTCTGGTCGAGTCTGTCTCCAGTCAGGGAGAATGGAGAGAGAGGGACGAGCTGCAGGAGGAGGAGAAAGGAAATGATTGAGGAGGGTCAACAGATTACAGACTGAAGCAGGACAGTAAACGCATCATCACTGTTAAACATACTGACCTGTGAAGGGCAGCTGGGGTTGATGGACACACTGCTGCGTCTGTATCGGGCCGAGGATACAGGACTGAAGATCGTCATCCCATCGCTAACAACAGATTTACAGAAATAAACATTTATTCATTCACTCTGTTCTTTCTCCGTATCACAGAAATAAATGTAGTTAAAGTATCTCAAAATAAAAAACGATTTGTGCAAGTTAATAAAGTATCTTTGGCATCAAGAGATATAATTATTCACTTGACAGAAATCAAAGTTACAACTAACGATTCACTGAATTATTAATTAAATTATAAATATTTTGATCAGTAAATTTTGAATTTATTCTATAAAACGTCTTCACGTTGACAGAACCAGGAAGTATTTTGTATTTTTTGGTTTGTAAACAATGAACCAACTATGAAAATTAATTGTACAAAATTAAATGCATAATTTTAATTAACTTACTTCTTTGTAACTATATACATTTAACTTAATAACTATACTGACTGCTTAACACACCGTTGTGATGTGATTATTAAACACTATACACTCTTTGAAGAGTTGACATTGCCTTCATTGCGTGGAAGGGGGAAACTGGAAAGAACAGACAAAGAACTTTTAAAGTTTAGATTTTATTTTACTAAATACTGCTTAGTGTATTTAAAGTGTGCCGAATTAAACAGTGGCCCCTGTGCTTTAGACCTGTCGTGTGAGAGATGTGAATGACTCCCTATAAACAATGAAAACATTAAAACAATGTTTTGTTGAATGGAGTCCGGTGTTGCACATTTGGGTGTAATAGCACTGACCTGACACTGGTGATCATAGGGGCGCTGTTCGATCTACGGAGTGCCCCGCCTCCTGCGCCTGCGCACTGGTCCACTTCCATCCGTTCCATACCTTGATCCCCAGGCCCAGCGGTGGCAGCACCGATTGCCGGCCTCCGACCTTTCGACGGCGGCGTCGGGCTCTACTCAAGCCCGGTGGAAGCCCGACCCGCAGGCCTCACGAGCAGCAAACCCGGAGCCGCCAAGTCAGCGGGCCGAACACCGAAGCTGTCTCGTCTCTACCGCATTTCCCTTAGAAAAACATAGTATCCGTGTACGACTGTGGGTCGGACCGTCATTTATAAACCGCAGCTACGCTTCACTTGCTGCCGTCTCCAACGCAAATTTAATGGCTGCGTAAAAGCGACATAAAATACGGACCCCGCGCAAAAACACTCGAGACAAAGTTTCGTACGCGCATGTAGTTCCAACTCAGCCGACTGTCCGACTCTACGGCGAAACTTTTAATTCGAGTCCGCACAGGTGACGCGACTTTTAGGATTAGCTGTTTAGCTAACTTGGGTTGCAGTGAAACCTCCAGTCAGAGATCAGAAAACCGCTAAGCAGCTGGCCGAAACAGTCGAACCCGGGCCGGCCACACAGTCCTGGGGAAGGGTCGGTCACACGGTCACCAGAAACACCGAGCAGACCCCCAGAAGAGTCCGAGATTCGCTGAAAATTAACAGTTTGAAAGATTTTTTTTACAACATAGTCCTTCACCAAATAGAGGTAGTTCACCAACTGCGAAAACAGCGCTGCCGCCTGGTCACACGGAGAACTGCAGCGCAGACAGAACAACATGAGAAGGGAGAAAGTTGAATTTGTGACTCCTGAAGGATTTCACGGGATGTTAACGCGAATATTATTATCATTTGTTACTGACAATAAAAACACTCTAAGAATTTCTAATGATCTAATTTCATCTTTTATTTGGAATTTATGTTTTGTCGCCGTTTGATCCTTAAAAGATTCAGCATAAGTACAAGTAAATAGTTTTAAAATATTTATATTATCTGAGGAGTATCCTCATTAGGGGAAAATACTACTTTAGGTTGAAAAGATATGAAACAGTGCTGAGTAGTCAAAAAATATTGTGCAAGTTAATATAAAGTAATTTAGGCATAAATGGATGTAATTATTCCCTGGATAGAAATTAGGGTTGCAGCTAATGATTCACTGGAACCCTCTGATCTGGAGTCAGTCTGAATCCACTGATCTGGGTTCACTGAATTACAGATGAATTAAATAATTATTTTTCATTAATAAATTGAGAATTTACCCCAAAGATCTCCTAAAGTTGTGAGAAAAGTCGGACCAACAGTCAAAATCCTCACATTGTAGAAGGAACCAGTAAATATTTAGTATTTTTTTTGTTTGTAGAATAAACAACTATAAAAATTGAACAGTATAAGTAAATGACTTGGACAAACCCAGTCACCATCAGTGTTTAAGATTTTCTCCATGTTGTGTTGGATCAAATCCACAGATACTCTGTAATAACATTAAAATACTGCAGTATTTCAGTGAAACCCGAGCTGAACATGAAGGTTGTTGGAAGTTTTCTTTGTTGTGACACTGAACTGTCTGCTGTTCTCCCACAATGCCAAAAATCCTCCATCTGCTTTCAGTCGTCATCTCCAAAAAATGGTGAAACAGGACACCGTGAGGCTTGGCCTTTAACTCCTTCACTGCCTCCCCATCGGACAAGACGGCAGACTGGAGACCAGGACCAGGACCAGGACCAGGAGGCCGGAACCACCCAACACTGAAATCTGAGTTTTAAAAGCAGATTTTGTCTTCAGGAAGGCATCCGTTAGTTTACAGTATAATATGTATAGAAACATATAGAACTTTACACATGAATGACCAGTATAACAAGCAACATGTACTCTGATTACATTATACTGTTTATCCTTATTGACACTTTGTCCTGATGTGAATCCAGTTTTAAGATTGAATTTGATGTTCTTTGTTTTGTTCTCGTGTTAGAACGTGTTGTTGCTCAGACTCACTGTTCTGTAGCTCTATGAATAAATTCAAGGCTGCTTATTACAGGTGATTATTATATTAGGCTACTGCTACGAGTCATGCTACTACTTTAAATACTATGGATGCCATGAAGAGCGAAATAATAATAGTAAACATTTAAACACATTTTTGTTTTACGTTGAAAATGTCAAATTCATCTGAGTTTAAGGTGTAATAGACGAAATGTACAGAATATATTTGAATATGAGAGTTATATATTCTTGTGTTGGATGCAGAGTTCCTGTTTAAAGCCCTGAAAATAAGATTCTTTTATGTTAATGTTGTTTTTGTCAAAGTATATTTAAATTGATAACTGTGAGGAGGGTGTTGGGGTCGTAGTCTCATGACTACTATTTATTTATTTGATTTTAGTATTTATAAAATGGTGTCTTGGTCCCTCTGAATCTTAATGTTTCAGTTCCATATTTGTGGCGGGAACAGACATCTTGTGTCCTTCAGATCACGACTGTCCTCACTTCAACTAGTATTACTAACACAACAAGTACGTTAACTACTGATACTAGTACTAGTAAGTATCGGGCTCCTGTTTTAACCGCTTAATCGTCCGTCGCTCCCCCGAAGCCAAGAGGTTAAAGAGGGAGCGGAAGAGGGGAGGGAGGAGGAGAAGGGGGAGGTCCTGCCTTCCTTCAGACGGACAAACTCTCGTTTCAGAAAACTTTTTAACAACTTTTCCTTAATGTTTCCGTAAAACGCCCGAAGCTTCTCTCCGCGGTAAGACCACCGACCGAAGCCAGCAGGCTGCAGGGACCCGCGGGGTGACGGACGCCGACATGTCGGAGGGATCCGGAGCCGTCTGGATGTGACTGGTAGGTGGGTAAAAACCCTCCGAGGGCTGCCCGCTGCTGGTAAACAACTGCGGGCAGAGCAGGCTCGCTGCTGCGGGGACACTTCAGCTCCACAGACCGGAACCACTTTTGTGTTCAGATTAACTGTAATCTGTCTAAAACTGTATTACACACATAAAAACAGCAAATAGGCACAATTTACAATCCGGAACCAGAATTTTTTATTGCATTTTATTTAACTGTAAAATGACATAAATGATTAATTGATATAAAGTTACTGTTTTTTTTGGGTTGTTTTTGTAATCTCATGGCACATTTTGTGTTCAATCCACACTAACATCATGTTAATGTCCTTAATTTCTTCTTTAAATCCATACGACTCCTTTATTAAAGTTACAGTTCACCTCTAAACTCCTCGTTTCCTCTTCCTGTAGTTCTATTGATCATCTAGATAGTTTTGGTGTGAGTGTCTCAGTGTTGGAGATATCAGCTGT
>JBBPCS010003669.1:0-12049 GCA_037974645.1 Hollardia meadi
CACACACACACACACACACACACACACACACACACACACACACACACACACACACACACACACACACACAGGCAGCTTCTGAACCAGGGTGAAGACTCCACTTGCTGGTGAATGAAGATTACAAACTACCGTCCTCCATAACAACACACAAACACTGACGCTGTTGTTGTTGCACACAAAACAGAAAACAGACAGAAAAATGCAGATGTGCAGAGAAAGACGGGACATAGATCCTCACTATGTCCAATTTTTGACTCCGCCCTGCTGTCCTGCCCTGCCCAAATATTGAGACACATTATTATATTGAAATTGATCCATCCATAAATGAATGCCATCAATGAGAAATTCTTTGAGACTCGCTCCGGTATCTGCAAAGTTCAAGATCAGCTGGGAACATTTGTCATTCCACATCTCTCTCCCTTCATGTCCTGTCATGTGCTGCTGTCGTTTAAAGGTCATATAACACCTCCCAAAACTATTTTAAAACTTTACCAGCTTATTAAAGATTTAAGCTTATTTCCAATGTTATAGTGATGTCTTACATGTCTCATGTGAGTAAAAAAAAAAGAGGCTAAACTGAACTCAAAATGTTTTCAGCCTGACGACAACTTTATTGAAAAATTGACACAGACAGCTGAGTCAGAATGAGGTGATTTACTGAGGAAATGACAACAGACTGCTGTGTTGTGGTGGTCGGTGTGAGATTTGATGAGATTTTGGGGCTGAGAATCAGAATTTGCTAATTTTATGATTTAGGGATGGTCAAAGCCTACTTTTTTTGTTTTTACTGCCTTAGAGCTATTTTAAGGTAAGTGCATATATTTATATGCTTTTCCTATATAGTTGTTTTGTTGCACATTGGGAGTTTTTTGGAAACCATTTTTAAAATCCTTAGTTGACACGGACACTGCAAGCTCTAATTTATGACTGAAAACACAAACTCATGCATGCTGTTCCTCTGCTTTCCTCTAGGAGGCAGTGGTGATCTGCATGTCTATTTTTAGCTCAGCCTCAGTTAGCGGACAAGCTATTTATAGCCTGAGATCTGTTCACTGTTATACTGCTGATGCTCAGCCACACACACACAAACACACACACACACACACACACACTGGAAGGCAGATACTCACGCACACTGAGACCGATTTAAAAACACACACCCATGCATTCATGAGGTCATTCAGAGGGCATCACATGCCTGAAGGTTCTTCTGCATCAAACTGCTGCAGACAGAAAAAAAAGGGTTAGCTGATGTCAGCATTAATGAGAACCACACACGCACACACAGAGATGCTCACGCCTCTGTTAAAACTGAACAGACGTGCTTGAATGGACACACCCTGAGTGAAGACGACAGCAGCAAGAAATCCGCACAAATACACATACAAAATCATAACATATTCATGCATACACATGTCCATTTTTAAACTGAGAGACACACAGCTCGCCGTCCAAACATCTGCGCAGTACGCCGTGACGTGCTTCCACACAAATACAGAGGCGGCGTTTGTTCACTAAGTGCCACTCTAAAAGCCCCCAAAACAGCTCTCTGGTTCACACTCCAGTGCCCCCTGAAGCCGGCTAATGCTCCCTGCTCTGCTCAGATTCCACAGACTAAATACACTCAACAGACATGATGCTACAGCTACAGTTAGCATGCAGCAGCACAGATCTATACGTATGGAGGTTACAGCTCCTAAATATGGATATTTATTTATTGGATATATTTCAATTAGGCACAAGACAAGATCGAGCATGAAAATGTTTAATATAAGATAAACTGATCATTTAGAAGGGGCAACCTGGTGACCTCAGGGTCCTGGGGCCTCATTTACAAAAATGTTCTTAGATTTATATTTGAACTTAGACTCATGTCCAATGTTATGCTCCCGTTTGATTCATAAAAGATGCTGACTATGAAAAAAACCTTGCTTAGAATCCCATTTGTAACTTTCCCACAAGATCTCTAAATCTTAGATCAACTTAAAGCAGCAGTGCGGAACTTCTGTCTCCCTCTTCTGGCAGTGAGAGCAATTACACAAACACTGTCGACGACCAGCGCGGGAAAGTCGCCACCGACGCCACTTTAAAAACTCTGCGAAATGCAGAGAAGAGCTTCTGCAAGAGCTTGAAGGTATACGATATACGGTTACATGAAAAGTCCCGCATTCCAGGTTTAAAATGACGGCACCTGTGTTGCAATTTCCCCTTATACAATGTCAGCACAAATGAGGGTTTAGTCAGGAATAGCCATGGAACAAACTTTTTGGACGATGGTTGAGGACTAAGTTCAAGTATAAATCTAAGAACCTTTTTATAAAGGAGGCCCAGGACCTTTGATCCTTTGATGTTGCTCTTGCACATTTGACAGTTGGTAGTAGAAAGTTGTGCGGCAGAAACACGTGGGGAGGAAGGAGTTGGATGTCAAGTCACAGGTTAACAACACAGGTTTCAAAATGAGCTAAATGAAGAATGTGTGTGCTGAGCATGAGTCACTTTCTGGTCAACAGATACACGAGAAGATCGATACCAATATCATGACTGTGTGTTAAGTGTGGCGCTCGAGTCAGGAGGCGATTAGCCTAGCATAGCATAAAGAGTGGAGGCAGGGGGGAAACAGCTAGCCTGTTTCGGCCTTGAGTTAAAAAGAAAATAACACACTTCTAACACTCACTGTTTTATCTCATTAAAAAAAAAAAACACAATTCAGCTTTAATTTCCTTAAAGTCTGAATAATTTATTTGTCAGTCAAAACCTTTTGAGTTATCAGTTATCTCCAAACTCCTGGAAGTCAAGTTGTTTTCAGAAATCCACTGAAACAGCTCACAGAGGAAAAAAACCCCCCTGCTGCATCACTTTGTGTTTTCATGTCATTAATATTGGTGTTTTTCTCTTTGAGTGCAAAATCAATACTGGGAGTTATTTGTTTCACTTTGTCGATTTAGGACGTCTTTACTCATCTCTTTATCAATAACTCTGATAAAGTCAGCCTGAAAGTAAACAAAAAATGATGCTAATAACAGACAACGTGGCTGGATGTTTGCTGCGTGATGATGAGACGAGAGAACAAAACATTTATATGCAGACTGAACAGCGTCTGACAGGCAGAGAAAAACACAAACTAGCCGTTTGGATTTGGCTCGCCAACAAAATAAATAAATGATGCATATAAAAAAAAACAACATTGCCTCAACATTTCTTCCATTTTCATTTCACTGGGAACTATTTGCTGCTGGGCTGCTTTACATTCACACAGCAGGTGATCGGTACACTGAAGGCGGCAGTGAACTCGTCCGAAACAGAAACAAAGCGAAACACAGCACAGCATATAAATGTGTGTGCACTCGCTTCCTACTGTGCATTTATTTTGTAATTCATTGCACTGAAGGTGAAGGAGTCGTGCACAGGAAGTGAATAAAACACAGAAAGGAAAAAAAAAAACACTAGTAAACACAATCAGCCGCAGATGATGTTAATGACAGCTGCTGCGCAAAGAACCCGACCTATCCAACAGGCCTGTTCACGCTGCAGCGTCCACAACCTGTGAGCAGACACCCAGTCTGCACGGGTCCGGTGCCTTGCTTAAGAGCACCACAGAAGTTGGTGTTGAGGAAGAGAAGTCCAGATTCCCCCAGTTTGTCCTCCATAGTATCTGGGAGGAAAATACATCCATGTTGGACACAGACAATGATAGTAATAAAGGTTCTGGTTCCATTCAGGTCAAACCGAGTCAGGGTGCTGCTCTTGTGCATGTTGGCTCACTGGAAAGGCTCCGCTGCACTAAAAGGAACAAGAACCTTAATTGGTTTCATTAATTAAACCTGTGTTTACCTGCGGTTTCGTGTCAATATGGCTGCTGTGAAAACGGTCTATAGGAAGGGATCTTTGAATGTCCAACATGAACCGGAGGAACAGTTACAACACTCATGGGC
The DNA here is from genome assembly GCA_037974645.1 of Hollardia meadi. Classification (NCBI taxonomy): domain Eukaryota; kingdom Metazoa; phylum Chordata; class Actinopteri; order Tetraodontiformes; family Triacanthodidae; genus Hollardia; species Hollardia meadi. The sequence goes on from JBBPCS010003669.1 coordinate 3,933, forward strand.
ACCTGACTATTGTTTTAAACAGGCCTGAAGAAATGTGAGTCTATCCTTTAACGGAGCAGACAAACCACTGAGCACTGATATATTGATTTGCAGGTCAGTAGAGCTCAAAATTTGGTTAAAGAGTTTTAATTTTGTAGTAATCTCAATAGTCATTAAAATAATATAACTTAAACATCTAAATAAACAAATTTAGCCAGGTTATAACCTAGTTTTCACCAAAGCAACGTTTGCTAATGATGTTTCTAGTGTTTACATGCTTAGTCGACCAATACAAAATGTATCTTTTAAGTCATGTATCGGTTAAAATTCAGATTCTTAAGTACCCGTCACTGTCCTGTGAAAACCATGCATCCTTAAAACTTTCACGACGTGAGCACAACAGCAACATTTTCAGCTTTGTCAGAAAAACAGGTTTTTAAATTGTGTGGCCTTGGTTTCGTGGCCTTTATGGGTTTCAGCTCGTTAAACATGAGTAATTGTTTCCTCTCTCTCTGTTATATAGCATTGTTTGAGTGTTGTGGTTTTGGACCAAATAAGTACATTTTAAGACAAAGCAGGTTTAGGTTATGTCCGCCTCTATGTGCCGGCCCTGTGATTGACTGGTGGCCTGTCCGGGTCCAAGCAGATATACATAATGGACGGGCACTGGACTCAATATTTTCTGACACTTTGATGAACAGTGTGTGACTGTAGAAGACAAGCCTGAACATATTTTTATGTCCTTAACCTCACCCTGACATAGACTGAACCACAACATTCTTTTGCATCTAGATGTGTTGTCTCAAGCTTGTAGGTAAGAATTGCAGGTTGGCCTTGTTAGGTCTTAGATAAAGTAAGTGAAGGGCCACAAACTGGGCCGTTTAGTATAGCGAACTGTGACGTTTTGGAACTGACCTTTGTTGTCAGGGTGCAGTATGCTAACCGCCTCTACCATACAGTCTGTCAAACAGTCACCATCAGAGAAAGGCTCGCTCTGTTTGGCGCGCTTGTATGACAGCATGTAGCTGACTTTGGTGGCAGATTCTTGGATGAGATAAAAATTTTAAAAAAGTTTCAGTTGGAACACAGTTTCAGGGCTTTTTCTTCTCTTTCCCATGATGACAAGCTTGTAGCCGAGTTAGCATGGTTGGTGGAATGTCTCTCGATGTTGTATTCCTTGAACACTGCGAGACCGTCTTGGCATCACAAGCATACTGCCTTCGAAACGAAACTTGTGACAAAATATTTCAAGTCAACTTTTCTCTTTTATGATCCTGACTCAGGTCTCGGTCTTCACAAGCGCCAACTTGCCACTTGAGGCCTTTAATCCAATCTAAAAGTAAACAGCACCCTCTGTTGGAATCAAGTTAAACAGCAACACAGAATCGTGATCACTGGCCTTGAGATTCATTAACATACTGCCGCCTTTTATTGATTTTTTTTGGGAATCGTTTTATTTTTCTTTGAGGACGTTGTGGGCCGGATGGCGAGGGTCCACGGGCTGGTGCCGGGCCTGGGTCCATATTTTGTCCATGTGTGGTCTATTGTATTGCTTGCAGCATCTCTAGAACTGCGGGGCAGTTCCCATATTTCCCCATGAGGACATTAAAGCACGTCGATTCTATTCTATTCTAAACCAATAAGTGAAATAATAACAATACATGACATTTTCAGTCTTTAAAAAGAATTGGAAACTGTTTTGATCTGATGTCAGAGAGGTTTAACACCTGATCTGAACAAATAAACCTTTATCATTTGAATTCTGGTGCCTCTTATACAGTGATTGTCATTGTTGCAGGTTGTTGTTAATATCTCACTGTTTAGGATTTCGTATTGAAGTGACACGCGGACACTGAACAGGTTTTCTGTTTAGTTTTATTAAAGCCACACAGTCAGTTCACAGCAGCCCTGACAGGTACTACTGCTGCACTGCAGACAACCCCCATCTGCTGTGGGAACACGTGTGTGTGTGTGTGTGTGTGTGTGTGTGTGTGTGTGTGTGAGATAGTGAGTTCAACACCATAACTTTGGCAACACTTCAAAGACTTCATGATTCATCTCAGGTCATACAGCTCTGCGGCATGAAATAAGTTAGAAAACAACAATATGACTCAACGCAGTTACAAAACATAATTAAATTAAATTATAAACAGAAATACCGTACAGACTGTAAAACCAGATTATCAGCAGGTTAAACAAGGTACACTTCACATGTCAAAAACAGAAAAATCACAGGTAAACTCAACAATATGAACAAAATGTACAGGATTATGTTCAGGCTCTCAGGGGAGCACTAATACTGACAAAAGGTAAAGACGTCCTACACACACACACACACACACAGTTACACAGGCTCTCTCATCAAACACAACCAGCCTAGATCTCTTCCACCCCCTAGTGGTGAGTTAAACAATGACACATTTCTGTAAGGACATCCCCTCACCTGGAAGGGTGATGTTTACACCCTAACCGCTAAACCGAGCCTACATTTTTTTTTTCTCTCCAGTTTTTGAAAAACATCCAGCCTGTCCTACATATCCATGGTCATATATGATAAGCAAATGGCTCCCAGTCTTTATCAGTATCTACATTTTGGGCCATTTTCTCTGGGAATATGAAAATACTATTTTTTTTAAAAATGATTCAAAATTGCAGGGAGCATCAGCAAAAGCAGCTTCACACTTAATCATTAATGGGAATCAAAAATAAATAGCGGCGGAAAGGACCCCCCCCCCCCATCCAAAAAAACCCAAGAAAACATTTACTGGTTGAATTGATCTTTTCACCCTAAACTGGCCTTTGAAGAGGTGAAAGCAGGTAAAATGTTGTCAGGTTGGGGGAGTTTCATCTTACTAACCTTGAGGACATTTGGTATTTTGGTATATTAGTAACATCTCTCTCTCTCACACACACACACACACGCACGCACACACACACACACACACTCTGTCCCTCCTGCTGCTCTGCTCCGTCCTGACATTCAGACGGATTGAAACAGCTAAGCTCCAGCTGAGCAGCTCTGAATCCCAGCCTCCCTCCCTCTGCTTCACATCGCACAGCAGCTGATGCAGCACAAACCAGTAGGGGGGGAAAAAAAGAGCTCAGTTTTATGCAAAACATTCTAGTGTAAAAAAATTTTTTTTAAAATCCGCTTTCAGGAATGTCGTGTGCAGTCACTCTCAAGTCGACGGCACCAAGCTGGACAAATGATCTGAAAGATTTGAGCGTCGCTTCTGTCTCGAAAAAAGATTTCTTTGTTGTGAAACATTCAAACTCTTCCCTAAAAGCAGGGAAATATTTTGACACTTCACTTTTTTACATACGTGTATGAAGAATAGATGAGAACTCAATATCCTGTCTGCCTGCGAGACAAACGTCCAGCAACAACGACTAATTGATCGTACCTTTATCTTAATATTGAGTGACCAAACAGGGAACATATCGTCAGATGCAGTTAATCACATGATGGTTTTTATGTTGAGCTGCATAGGTCTGCACAGGCTCGTCACATTTAATTTAATCCATTTTTTAAAAATTAAACACTACAGAAGTCGAAGTACTGAGACCACGTTTTGATAAGAAGATACTTAAGTGGCAAACATTTGCTAAAGTGGCAAAAACAATAAAATTCTGCCGTCGCTAAATGTTCTGTCACAGTCCGGCCAACTTGACGAAATGTCACAGGCAGACGCGACCTGCGTTGATTGAACTGTATCCATAGCAACAAGCATCATCAGGTATCGAAGAATACAGAAGTAGGTCGCTTCAGTCATGTCTATGCTTTTTTTTCATTTTATATGATGATGAGGATATAAAAAAAAACCCCATTTCAAGCCAAAAAGCTTAAGGAGCAGTTTAGTAACAAGAACTGAACGAGAGCACAACAGCAACACGTGGCCCTGACACATACACGTACAGGAGGGAATCTAGGAAGAGAGGAGTGCATTTGAAAAGGCTCACATTCACGCTAACAGGATAACTGTGCTGCGTCTCCTGCCTGCCTGCCATTCCTCCTATTTTCCCTCCAACACTTTCTCTCTGTTCCCTCCTCGGTCTTTACATCTGCACCTCCTCCTCTCCTCTCTCTCCTACTCGGCCCAAAAGACATTTTACATTTACATCACATTACACCATCAGAGATGATGAGAGCGCTGCGTACCTGTCAGTCTCGACAGTGCTGCTCCTGCCTCCAGGTGAGGAGGAGACTAAACGCACACACACACACACACACACACACACACACACACATGCTCACCTGTCAGCCCAATTTCATATCAAACAGACACACACACACTTTTTGCTCTCTGTGCGTCCAAGTGTTGCAGTTAGCTCACTAACACATGGGCATGTTTTGAGATCAAGTGTCCTTTTGTCCCGCTGAGGATCATGGGATATGTGTCCAGATATTCAATATATATAAATCAATGTCTATATAAGTCAGATGACCCCCCCCCCCGCATTTACCTTCATTATTCGTCTGTGGTTCTTTGTAACAACGGCCACAGAAATTTGCAGTGCAATATAAAGATCGTCCTTCAGCCTTAAGATGCAGAGTTAAAATTCAATCTCAGCAAGCATCAGTCCTGCCACAGTGCTCATGAGCAACACACCTCATAACTACTGACATCACGTCTGCAGCTTCCTTCATGTTTTCCACTATGTCACATATATTAAAGGAACAGTTCACCAAAAGGAAGCGCGCATCTGCTCATGGGCGGGAGGCTTGTGCTCATGTGAACAGTAATTCCATCCTCCTAGCTGTAGCGATAGCTAGCTTAATTAGCTTAGTTAGCTAGCCTCTCATCCATGAGTAGATGCGCGCTTCCTTCTGCGCAGTGAAGTATTTTTTATTTTAGGGTGAACTGTCCCATTAACACCAGTAAGTCCACAGTAAAGCAGAAAATATTAAAACACTGTTGGTACACCAACCGTCACCCTCGACCACGAGCATCATCAGATTGTTTTACAGGTTTGCCGTCCACATTGAAACGTCTCAACAACAATACAAATGAATAAAATGTTTTGTTTCACATGAAACACCAGCTTTATGCTACCAAGTGTCTTTCTAACGTTTCCCCACTGTTGCACCGTCAAGGATGTCAATGCTTTGTGAAGCTCAAATTTGTTTGTGCACACAATGATGAGAGACTCGTGTCATCTCTGCTTTTGAAAGCACTTTTTGAAAAGATGCAGAAATGACCTAAGAGAAGGCCAATAAGCCCTTATTTGTCATGAAGACAAATTTAAAAATTCAAGCTGTGGCCATCAAACTGTCACAATAACAGATGGTCACCATGTTATAAGCAAGTAGCTGTTTCATTGTCTTTCCTCTCCTTCCCTCCTAGCTGTAGGGCTGATAAGTGCCAGGTGGCCCAGTCCCCATAGGCAATATTGTGAGGTAGTTGGAGGGCACATAGCCTCTCTGCCCACCTCTTGCCTCCACTAGACTCCACTCAGGGTTCCCTCGTTTGTCGTGAGGCTCCAGGACACGAACTGGTTCGCCTGCCCGAACAGAAACTTCATGGTTTCCTCTCGCCGTGAAGCCATAGGCTGCAAACACCTGGAAGAGAGGATGCGGAGTTAAAATCAAGAGTGAAAGTCAGCCATGCTAAGTACCCTGTGAGGCTTCTCATTTTTATAGCAGAGAACAAAATAATGGCAGAATTGGAACGTCTGGAGACAACTTTTATTATTCTGATATCTTAACTAATAGTAAAGGGAAAGAAGTAAAATGTTTTAGGTGTTAACTGATAAAAAATTATTTGGGTGCACTGATGAGTAGCATACCATGTATTAAAGCTAAGTCTAAGCTAAGTGTGATTCCAGCCCAGGCCCAATACTGCATGTCACCCCACCCCCTCTCCCCTGCCTTTCCTGTCTCTCTTCAGCTCGCACTATCGAAATAAAGCAGAAATACCAAAAGAAATATTGATAGCGAAGATGCCAAACATCGCTTTCACCTGTTCAAATGATCCACACCGCTAGCAGCAGGTCACCTCAGCTGTTGCTAATTAAAGAGGAAATAGCCAACTTTTCTTTTTTGCTTTAAGTTATCATTATGAAGTAAATATATATTGTACAGTGTGATGGCTAAAGAAAAATGACACCATCCGCATTTGGATTGCTTCCCTGTAAGCCTCGCTTTCACTCTGCTGTTCATGCTGCCACCGTGGACCATTTTTCGTGGAACGATGAAGCACGAATTACGGCACCAAGGAAGCGCGTCAGCCATTGCAAAAACCAAAACAAGAAGAGGGAATGCCTCTTCTGAACCCCGCTGATGGAGAAAGTGAAGAAGGAGAAGGAGAAGAAGAGTGAAGAAGGAGAAGAAAAGTGATAGAAACCGAGGTAAAACAAGAGCGAACGGACGGGCGTTCACTGGATGGAAAGCGCTCCGGTGTCGTGTGGAAATCTGTTCCCCCGTCGATATGTGTGATACTGTGATCAGTAAGTAACAAGACCTGCCGACTCATTAATACAACCGGGTGTTTACTCTGCGTTTATCACAGCACTGAGACCAGAGTTTGTAGGTCAGCTACACACTAATGTACAAAATTCAAAGAATTCAAACGCCTTCAAAGAAAGAGCAAGCAGGAGAGAATGCATGCACACGGGTAGAAATATGAACACAACAAATGAAATACAACCACGAATCATTGTAATATTCTCTGAGAAGGTTAAGCCCTCTAGTTATGTCTTTTGACAAACCCCCATCTCATCGTCACACACACACACTCAGAATAAAGGCTTCCTAATGAGCCCTGTGCTCGTATGACAGAACGCCTCAGCGGCGCTAATGGCCGAGTTTAGCTGGCTGCTCGGTGTCATTAACAAACCCTTCACCTCAGCTCACCTCGCAGCTACGACATTAGCTCTGCCCTGACGCTCTACACCAATTAGCATTTAATTAGCATTTTGCCAGGCAGAGACATGGAGGAGGGAAAATAAAAAAAATAATAAATAAATAAAAAAGTGACCACGACTGTTGGCTGCAGAGTGATTCGTGTTGTAGGAGCATAGAGAAATTTGCTGCAGGTACGTCTTTGACGGAAATTAAAGAGTTTGTAGGAATGTGGTTTAGCTGAACGTCGCCTCTGTGTGTTGATAATAAGGTCGTGCCCACATGGTTGGGCCACAAATGTGAGAGAAAAAAGACTAAATGAACCGCCTGCATGAGTACAGAAGCTGGACTGGAATTTATTTATTGATGATACCGTTTTTCAGGATGTCTCCAAGCTGTATTGACGAATGTGAGGAAACGAGAGATCTAAATCTGATTATTTCCAACAGAGGTGAAAGGATAGTCTTGTTAAAGGCAACAGAGCTCCCCACAACTGAATGTGTATCAGGTACAAAAGGGTAAACAGCATGACAGTGAAAGTACAAGTTTCACAATAATTTCGTTATCATGAAACCTTTTGTTGTAATGACATCCGATAAGGACTTATTCTAATTAACTGTCCAATCAAAAGAAGAATCTCTTGTTATAACATAAGTTGATGATGTTGTTCCAACAAGAAACTTTGTTATGCTGTCAAAACTGACAAAAGATCCAATCAGTGAGGAAAATAAAGAGTATTTAAGGTACAAATGCGAAGAGTGTGTCCCAAAAACACTGGACTCTGATTGGTCAACAGCAGGATCTTTCTGCATTTTAATGAAGTAAATCTGCAGAATTAGGGCTTTTCGGCATTAGAATCTGAACCTAGGCAACATTTCTTTATTTTCTATAAATTTACAAACACTTCAATGCAACTTTCTGTCACACATCACAGAGAATGTTTGAGTCAAGGCTAATTTGGCACATTAATAGGCTTTATAGGTTCACGTAGGTTTTTCACTACCATAGAACGGTATAGTTTTTATAGAAACAGCAGCTTAGAGTGGATGCAAGAACAGAAAAAGACATTTTATTCTTCCCTGCAAAAGTGAGAAGTAAGGGTGTGTATGTTGTGTGTGTTTTATATATGAACAGGCTCAGGGTCACGGAGGAGGAACGTGGGGAGGAGCAGGCATGAAAACCTGCCTCTATAAGGTCAATGGAGCAATCACTCACTTTAACAGGCAGTGAGGCGGCATATCTCTCACACACACACACACACACACACACACACACACACACACACACACACACACAC
>JBBPCS010003670.1:0-12048 GCA_037974645.1 Hollardia meadi
AAGGCAGTGAGAGGCAGCCCTTTAACAATGTAATATGACATCACTATATTTTGGCTCCTGAAAATTTGATTTGGCTCAAATATTTTGGGTTTAGGAGCCAATGGCTCCTAGATATATTTTTTTGCCTGGAGCCCTGTTTGCTGTACTTTAAATTACTAATCATTTCACTGGCAGATTAATCATTCAAAGGTTGCTAACTGAAACAGGAGATCTGACAGGCAGCTTCAGATTGTTCAGAGGATGGTAACACGCTACTTGTACAAAGAGAAATGACTTAGACACAGAGCCACAGTTTATTGGGAGCTTTAAGCAGACTGTAAAATCTGGCAGATAGTATTGATAGAACTGTAATGGAAGTCCACAGTCTGTGGACGTTATGAACCACACAGAAACACAAAGCTGCTAACGACCTAGTTAGCTTGCAAGCAAGTAAAAAGAAAATAAAAAATTTGCACTTACATGCACTCATATGTAGCACTTTGTAGTTTGGCTTATTTGAAGCTAATGTACTTACATGATTCTCGCTGTTCTGGATTTGTACCCTCATGGTTGAGTGCACTTATTAAAAGTCGCTTTGGATGAAAGTGTCGGCTAAATGAAATGTAATGTCAAGTTAGCAGCTAGTTTAACAATATGCAGTAGGCCTAGGCTAGTCAGTCACAGTTTGTGGACATTATCAAGCACGCATAGAAAGAAAGATTCTCTGTGTGCAGCTCAAAACTTCTAGCTACCCAGTTAGCTTGGAAGCGAGTTAGCGCTTGACTGAACATGGTACGGGTGTCACTATCTGATCATCGATATAGTAAGAGAAATCGAGATACAGTGCCGTATGCGGGGCCCCCGTTCATTCCTCCAAAAGTTGCTCAGTGATGCATGAAGCAAAGAACGATCAACTTCCCGGGTCTAAAATTACACAGATCTTCCGCATTGTGGGGCCCATAGATTAGGCGCACTAGTGACTTCCGCCAATGAGTGGATAATTTCCAGTTTAGCGCTTTGCTAACCTGAATGTGAATTAAATAATTTAATCATGCAGCTCTTCTAGATTTTACAAATGTAATCGGATCAAGTTGATCAAATTCTGATATCAAAACATTCCGCGTGGATTGCAATGCTCAAAAAATTTATCCACCATTTTACAGCCACTTCTTTCACAATGTAAGCTTATGGAAAAAAGTCTTTTTGGGCCCCTGTGCATCACGCAACATTGTACTTCCACGGTTTGGCCACTATGTCAAATTGGATTCACAACCTGGTGCTCTTCCTGGGGCTTGGATCTGACTCGCTGCACGATGTGAGTTGTGCATGCGTGCGTGCGTCCACCATATTGGAGACCTAGGGACGGCAACACCACTTCGACAAATCACACCAGAACTGCAGTAAAACCATTAATTTGTTATGTTATGATGTGATTACATTTGCTAATAACTATTTTACACAGCAATGTGTGTTTGCCTGTCATAGCATAGCTTTGTTAAAGCTCATATTACTGTTGTGTACTGTCAAAATGACAAATTGTACTTTGATACTTTAGCAAAACTGTTCTTGAAACATTCATGCCAATAAAGGCCCTTTGAATTGAATTGAAAAATAAAAGTTATGCTACCAGAGCCGGCCCTCCCTATAAGCGAACTAAGCGGCTGCTTAGGGCTCTGCAGCCACCAGGGGGCCCCCAACCTGGCAACCCTATGTATCTACAAATGGCTGCTAATGTAATGCCTGTATGCCACGACAGGTAATGACACACCATTGTCTGAAGCAATCATTAGCAAATGTAATCCTAATCATTATTAACAGCTAAATTTATCAAATAATTTAAATCAAAGTTCTTTGTGTGGTGTGATGTTGCCGTAGTTAGATGTCCAAGATGGCGGACACATGCGCGACTCACATTGTGCAGCAACTCAGATCGGGTAGTGACAGTTAAGGGCTATTATCAACACAATACATTTTAGCTAACGTTATAACCAGTGCCTCCATTAGTAGGTCTAAATGACATCAAAACTAGGTGCTCAGCAATCATTATATTAACAGTCGTTTTCTGTCTGTAGCTTAAGTTGATCTAATGTACATTTATATTTAGTTTTTAGTTTTTAAAAAATTCCAGTCAGGTGGTGAGCGTTGGTGGCAAGCCAATAAAAACTAAGTTTGTGGTTCTTTACTGGGCAAAAATTTAGCCTATCAGCTGTTATCCCCTGTTGATTTCAGTATGCATCATGGTGTGTTGACACAATAGCATCAAAAGCAAAGTGAGTCAGCTCAGTAGATTATGCTAAACATTTAATATCAAATCGTCCTTTAAGAACAGCTGCCATACCCAGAGGCCCACTTTTCAATGTTAGAACAAGTGGCAGGATGCTGCCACATGGAGATGAATTTGGCTGAACAATGTGTTTCATAGCATCAAGGCACATAGTGAGAAATGGTGCAGATGCCAATTAATATAATAATAAGGGCTTTCATTCTTTATCCTTGGAAACAATAAATAGGGACTGTTGAATGAATGAAAAGCGTAGAAAATGTCAAATCAGAAGGGTGAGAAATCAATTACCATGCAGCCTCAAAATTGCTTGTAAAGTACAAAGCTTGATTGTACTGATGTTTTCAATCCCCTGATTAAACCTCTCATGGGTCATGTTGTTTGTTTCCTGTTTTTGTCTTTTTTTCCCACCTTTGTGCTCCGTTCTCGGGTGCCATTTTCTTTTAGTATCTTATGTGCCTTGCATTGTAGCCTCTTCCTAGTAATTTTGGATCTTTGTTTTGTTTCCCAGGACCTTGGATTTTATTGGACTTCTGATTCTTGCCCTTTTCCTCAGTGGACTTGTTTGCCTTAATGGCTCATCTGATTTTGACCCTTGCTTGCATCTACTTCCTGTAAGCTTTTCATCATTTGTATTTTGTTCATTAATTCATTGAACTGCACAAGCGCTGCCTCCATTGTCTGCATCTGGGTCCAATTCCTAATGTTCTCTGGTACCTTGCTTACACAAGTTTGATAGAATGTGGGTGAAGCTATGGTGGGAATTACTGTATGTCTATGTACCAATAAGAAAGATAAACATTAATCTCAGGGCTTTGACAGTAAAAGTTGTCTGAATAACAGAACAACATGTCTATAATCTTTCTACCTCTGTGTACAATGGTGACCATAAGTCGTCTAAAGGGAAAAAGGTGTGCACAGCTTTTTCTTCTACTGATACTTATAGGTGCAAGGACTAACATGTCAGCAATGTGTGAATATTTCACAGTAAAACTGTCATGGCACTAACATAGGATGCTAACTGCTTATTAAAGCATATGGCTGCCTCTGGAAGGAAGGCATGAAATTCACATGTGGCAGGCTGTATTGGGTTACATGATACATTTCATAAACTTAACATGTACAAATTCACTGTTAATGCTTTGAATATGTAATTATTAGGCCTGTGTTGTTGATGACCTGTCAGCAATGTAAAAAAAAATGACTTGAGAAAAAGTAAAACAGTGAAAGGTAATTTCAACAGCTCAGAATTCAGATATGGTACTCTTTATTAACTTGGCACTTGTCTTGGTTATGTCTCAAGTTACTTAAAACTTGACTTGGACTTGCTTCGAATGACTTGACACTTGACTTGGACTAACTCGTATGAGACTTCACTTGCACTCTCCACTGACCTGACACTTGACTTGAAATTGTCCCAAATGATTGGAGACTTTACACTTGTCACAAATGTCAAGTTAGTTCTTTCATCTAAAAAAGAAGCAATTAAGAAGCTGTGTGTAATTTATGTCTGTGCTTGACTTACTTTACAGCCATCCCTTTGCGATTTAGTTTCAGCCAGGAGATGTGTTCGAGTGGTAATCTCTACCTTCGTACATAGACTAATAAAAAAAACTAGAATAAAAAATTCTAAAACTCACTTTCTACTGTTCTAACTATCACCTCTGGTTTGGTCTAAAGAAAATGTGGTTCTCATATTCTTCAGAGGCAGACTATTAAATAAAAAAAAGACAATAATTGCCAATTGCCCATATATTCATCCAATTGCCCAACCCTAGTAGCCTGCCTGCCTGGTGATCTAATGATTTGACAGCTAACTGGGGAGAGGCATATAGGCAGAGCCTAAGCTAGCCTCTACAAGAACAACAAAACACCACTACTGAGCCTACATCATGTTTCAATAAACAATGCAATTATGGCAACAAAAGAAACAGGGAATTACGGTAATATTTCAATAGTAATGGATTGCTTATTTGAAAACGTACCAAAATAACTGAAAAAATAAAAAATAACACGATACGTTACTCGTTGCAACAAAAAAGTAATCTGATATTAACATGTTACTTTGTAAGGCGTTACCCCAAACTGGAGAGCACTAATACAAAAGGATCAATTAGTGCAAGATATAATGCTGTATGACTATACTGCACCTTCATTTACTTTTTCATTACTGTGTAAAAAGAGGAAAGTGATAAGACCTAATTCCTACAAATATCAATAATTTATCAGGACATGAAGCTTTGTGATGTATTAACAGGAGACCTGTTTTCTTTACACTTTACTAAATCTAATTTTTTTTCTTATATTTTTCACACTTCAGCAAATGAAACAGGGGCATTCATTATGACTCGATGTTGGGCACTAAGCCATGCATAAGCTAATGCAGATTGCATCATTCATATTTAACACATAGCATCCAAAAGCCTTTTGTGCCATTTCCATAACTCATGGGAAACGTAAGTGCCGATCCTCAGTGTATCACACAAAATAGTCAGACATTTTATTTAACTTTTATTCATGATCATAGATTTCAAAATTCAATCATTAGAAGTCACTCCAACAGAAAATTATACATTTCAAACATTCGTCTCTGTTTTCCAAGAGCTTTTGGCACAAAGTACAAAGTAAGATCATGTCAAGGAAGTGTGGGTGTGTTTTTTTAAAGTGTGTTTTGCTGACGGGCAGGGTACAGGTCAATGAATCTATAAAGGAAAGAGAGCATTCAAAAATATCAATGAGGAAACAGTTCACACAGCGCACTCTACCACAGTAGGAGATCATAGATCAATACAAACCTAAGGTCCATGATACACAAACTGTGCTTTAGGCTATGGCAATGTTCCGTGGAGATGTGCGTTGGCTAATCCATTGCTTTATGTTTTCTTGTGATTTTTCCGCCGTGAATTCTCTGCTCTTTGTTTTCTTTTTCTTTTCACATTTTCACCTTACTGCCTCAATTGGTTGCAGTCAATAGATAATTGTTGGTATGTTGTAGATGGTAAACAGCATAGATAACAGACATGTTTGAGAGTAAGTGGAGAGAATGTAAGAACTTTTGGTTAATTAACTGTCTGTAGTCTCTTAACTTCTCTCTGTGTATGTTGGCCTCTCAACTATTTCCACCTGTGGGTCAGGCTGCACAACGTAACAACACAGCCCATCCAAATTGGGGCCTTGACCCCTATGCGGACCATCACCTCTGTCTTTGTACTGCACATCTGCCATTCTTCTGTGACATCTCCTGCATTTGTCCTGCTGGTATGCATCGTGCTGTATGTCTGTTTCCCAATTTTGAGGAAAGAGTCATGGCATACCTAGAAAGCTCTAGGTATGCCATGACATTGAGGACCTGAGGCCAGGGTGTCTGATATGAGCAGAGGAAAGGAAATGAATCTAAAAACAGACACATTCTACTCCTACTGTAGCTCAAAGTGTGAGCGTAAGCCATCTACATGATTTATATATTTCAAATATAATACATGTTTGTTAAAATCAGGCATCTGAGAGAATTGAATTTAGTGTACAATGGTTTGTTGTCTTGATTGTGTTACAAACGCATTTTGACAGTCCACTGCCATATAATCTCATATTGTACATACTGTGTATATTTACAGTATGTATAAACATCTGATATACCTGGATTCCCTAACATAGGTGGGAGTAATTGTCCATTGTATCCTAGTCATTGGCCTCCTGGAAAAGTCCTGCGCTGTATTTCATTCATGTGTTGCTATTTGTTGTAGCAGGTAGCAATTATTTTCATAGTCTCCAAAAAAAATTCTGCAAGTGTCGTAGCAATATCAGCAAATCTATTTACATTATCTTTCCACCAGTCACTATCCAGGTCCACATCAGATTCAAGTTAGCAGTTTGGCCCCTCTTTGCTCTGTAAACCAAATAAATAATTTCAATCCACGTTAGACTGTTGATTTGTCATGTTTGCTAAACTTCCAGTCCCAATAATGTGATTCTGGTCCTATTGAAACCCCAAACACACATGAAAAGAGATCCTTTGGTCACTGAGGGTGAACATGACGCAACTTTAGGGCCAAAAAGTACCTCTTGTCTCTAGTCTTGTGACCCTGCCACTCCCCTTCCCTCCACTACACAATCCCCTCGCTGCGTTTGCTCCTCCACACCACCAGGGCTGTCATGAGGAGGGTGACCAGGATGGGCACTACAATGAAGGGACCCAGGATGCGGTTGGGTGGGTCCCTGAGAAGACGTCCAGACAGTGAGCAGTCGTGAAAGTAGTGCCTGTGGACCTGGATAAAGAACTCATCCACCAGGCTGTTGGGCCAGAAGCACTCCATCTTCAGCGCCACCAGGTACGTGCAGTTTGTCAGCTCACCGTAGAGTCTACATGTTGGTGACACAGAGGGAAAATAAAAAGGATTGAGTTACACAGAAACTGACCATTTGCTAAGCGTTCCCCTTGGTTATTGATGTTCTACCTGTCAATTTCTTCGTTCTTGCACATAAAGAGAAACCACTTCAAATTCGTAGTAACTTTTGAAACAATGGCTCCTCGATGGGTTAGACAGAGAAAGGAGCTTGTGTTTTCTTAAAAGTGATCATTGATTTTGCCAGCTGCGATGACAGCTGTAGCTATGAAGCTAATAACGCTAAGAGTTCATTGTCTCTTAGAAAAAATGTAAAATCTGACTGCTCATTACTGTTACATTCATTTTTCAGGGAATATTTTCAAGAGCAAAGGCTTTAAGGATGATGGGTAACCAATAGGCCCATGTTTGGCAAACATAACGCTATCTGGGCTAAAGTTAATGTTGCAAACCTGCCAGGCTTGGTTAAGGTTCCTAAGCTATGATTTGACAATTATTCGGAGGGATTTGATGGACAACTTTCACTATACAAACGACTGCTGTTGATTTTTTATCTTGGGCTGCATGATTGTTAACTTTAAATCAAATCCTACCACACCTGATTTTTTAAGACCCTTTTAAGCCCAAGTGGATGATCTTGAAAATGCATAGTGATCAGTGCAAAATAAGCCTGTTTTCTTTCTAATAAAATGACAACATGTATGACCTTGGAAAGAGTAGTGATGTGGAACTAGGAGCTATCAGATTGTCCAGGAGGCTCAGATACAAAACATTTGTCCTTCACCGTTAGAAACCCTCCAGAAAAGACAGCAACAGCCGAACGAGGAGTCTATTGTAAATCTATTGTTTAAACCAATATGTGTGTGTTGCTCCTCCCTGATGAGTCGACCCTCGGAGTTCACTGAGCCATAATTGAGGTAATGACCCATGATTATGACTAAGCACACAGAGGACACTGCACAAATTAAGGTCAGATACATCATAACATAGTATATAAGGTTCAAGCAACAATTCACGCTCACAGAGACATCATAAATATGCCCACAGTGACAGTTGATTGGCTGAAGTTCATTAATGCCATGGCCAGGCCGCCTCCAACTGTTTTCTAGTACCCATACCTCTTTATGTTATATGGCTCATTGTTTACGGGCCAAAAACAAACAAACAGATTTTCATCTGGATTTTATGTCTCTGCACATTCAAAGAAATCACTGTTCACTCTGCTGATGCTAAACAGTGAAGGAGGTCCTTTTGTGTTGGAAAAATAAGGAGAACATGCAAATGAACATGCAAATGACCACTAACGACCAAAACAATAATTGGTTAAACTACAGATTGTTCATGATGTTATTTTAAAATGTTTAACAGACATACAGTATCATCACCTTTTTGATTAATGTAGAAAGAAAACAATTACCTACTTCCACACTGTTTTTGGCCACCTATTTTAACTCCAATATTTAGCTCTGTTTCGGTCCACACTGGTCCTGAAGGGAGATGTCTTTAGCACTTAAATGTTTCACTCTTCACCAGCTTGTCGCTAACTTTGATTGCTTGCCATTTGGTGCTTGACGAGTATCGTACAGTGGATTTACCAGAGCTTTCTTTTGCAGCTGCTGCTCGATATTGATATTCTAATGTTCCTAACGGCTTTGGATGTGCACCCCAACACGAGGTCTTTCTTTGTGAAAGTTTTGTGGAGGTAAACAGCTCAGGGCTGCTTGGCATGGGACCAGCACCGCAGAGCCCCGTGGCTGCTTCAGATGGCACATTCACTCTGCCTGGGTGTGTACTTCCTTCATCTGCTTTGTCCCTGAAGTTAAACAAAGCAGTCGTGGAAAGCGAAAGAGAGAATTCTGGTCATGTTGCTGGTCTAATGAGCACTGAGGTTTCTGCAGATGTTTATGAGACACCGACTGAAAGACGTCACAGTAGAGTCGAGGCACACAAAGAGAGGTAGGCGGTTTGCTCACCTCGTGTAGCTATGGTCAGCGTCAAATTAAACCTGACAGCTTGCATCTTCTATGAGAAAGAGAGAGAGTGTGTGTGTGTGCTGCTGAATGCAATCCACTATCTCATTTCTATTAGTGACCATTTCCTTCTGATCATCCAACTTAAGAAATACAGAATTCAGTAAGAGAGGGGAAAAAACAATGAGACAGTCAGGAGGAATGTGTAAAAATTCATTTCTATTTTATTCCTTTTCCTCTCACCCTTTCTGCCTGTCATGTTGGCATCCAGGGGTTGATCTCCATCCTAACACTGGGTGCCATGATCAATAGCATTACTGCATTACTACAACTTCAGATTGAGACTCCATAACACAGTATGTACTATTAGTTGTTTTCTCTGTGGGAATCAATAAACAGCAACAGCAGCAGAGTGGTAATACTGCTGACTGCTGTAAATCCAGTGACATTCCAGATGTGCACAGTTGCAGAAAAAAAGTATAAAGAATTAATCTGGAAATGTTTAAAGTTCAATGCAAAGGGCAAAGAAAAAGTGACTTTTCGCACCATTTTTAAGACTGAAGCTTTTTGCATTAAATCACTGGGCTAAACAAATGCCAAACTATTAAGTTTACCCAGAAAGGCAGACACCCTCATCCAGATGCAAACTTGATGCTTATATCAGCACAGATGGATGCTGAGTTAGATCATTCTTTTACTAGTCTAAAACATTGCCTGAATTTTCTATTTCAGATTGGATTTGCCCTCTAAGTTTAAACCTCTGGAGGGAGGAGAGAAGGTCTACAGATGGCTAATGTAATTTAGACAAAGACATGGTACAGCTTCATGCAGGTTTTGCTATTCTAAACAATAATATAGTGTCTTGCTGTGGCATCCATTTAAAATCACTTTAGATCCACTGATAATGACATGCTCCTACAGTAGGCATTCCTGTCTGCTAAACTCATGGTGATGGTGCTTGGGAAGGAATTCAGCTCATATAGTAAGTCAGCGATTATCTAGATCCTAAAATTCTTCATGATCCTGAACACATGCATCCTCCACAGCCTGCCACAAGCCAAGCTCCATGACACTGCATCCTTTGCAAAATATTATACAATTTTTTGCACAGCCCAGTGCACACGTGTGAATTTTTTAGAAAGGACTACACATTACACACACTACACACACTACACAAAATTTAAGTTGCATCTAGGTGCTGCTTATATACTCTATGTTTTCTGCAGTTTTGTTAAGTTCAGCACGATGCCATCAGGGTTGTCATCATACACAACAGCACAAAGTGTGATTATAAGTGTGTGTGTTTGTTATTTTATTGCAACAACTGTGTGTCAGATGCAGTATGCAATCTGGGTTTAAAAAAGTGATGTTGAAGAGTTTGTGTAATGATGCTTGGAAACGATTTCACAGTCTCTGCTCTTACAATATATCATCAGTGAGTGAGCATATGAAAAATTAATCTTCAGATACGATTTGCAGGCTGATGTCATCTTAATGTATAAATAAAGTATTTTTTACAGAAATTCCTGTCTGCGTGTAAGCAGAAAATCAACTCATAATCACATCATAATGTGCAGGCAGGGATATATGGAAAAAGAGAGTATGACACAGATAGAGATGTAGAAATAAAGAGATGCAGAGCGAGAGACAGGCAAAACCGAATTGACCATTTTCATTTATAAAAAAAAATTGGGACGTGGGGTTACATGTTTATTTATCTGGCATGCTGTTGTCCCTTTAATGGCAGATCGATGATGTTAGGTCTGCATCCACAGTTACTTACCACACACACAAAACCTCCTCTCTGCACATGAAAGCTTGAGCTAAAGTGGAGGTGTGATATTCTCCACCGTAACCTTTCACACAGTTTGAAAAAAAATGTTTTCGAAACGGATTAATATCACACTGTCACCTTCTACCTTTTAATGTCATATTTTTCTGAAAGGCTG
This sequence comes from Hollardia meadi, assembly GCA_037974645.1. NCBI lineage: Eukaryota > Metazoa > Chordata > Actinopteri > Tetraodontiformes > Triacanthodidae > Hollardia > Hollardia meadi. Next base: position 10,523 of record JBBPCS010003670.1, read on the forward strand.
AAAAAGTAAAATGCAGTGTGGGAAAGCCGCTGAAAGTCTGACACTGATGTTTTGCTTGCTCTTGCCCTCCTGACAACCTCTGAGTCATATTATATTTAGGAGCAGTTTAAATTTAGCAGTGTTAATCCTCTCTTTGAAATGATCATCGGAGTGGCAAACATCTCTAGGGTCATGTTGTGCTGCTTGATTGTGTTCAGACCAACTGTAACCCCGCCTGAAAAAAATGAGACGCATTACTGGTATATTATTATGGAACATGAAAAGCATATTTCTAAAGTTTAGCTTGTGATCATTGCAACAAAAGATAACTGCCGCAGTTGTCAAATCCCAAACTACCGGTATGCTAATAAGCCTTGAAATTGATGTATCAATTACTCAAATTGGACTTCCTGGATCATATTTCATTAGAACCTGCCCCACCAACGCATAGTTTTTTTTTAAACAGAGGGCTGTTTTCAGCCATTTTGCTCCTTATTGGATGCATCAGTAACACACTTGTGGCCTATTTTAGACTCTGACCCCAAGAATAATGTATGATAATCCTCAGTTTCTCACATAAAAAGCACCAGTTCATCAGCAAACACTCAAAGACATTAACAAAACTGCACATCAATGATTTTTTTCATCTTTTATGCCGTCATTTTATACTGGAAGACAGGCTCGGACTAGATACTGATTTACCCGGAGTGTCAGGCCGGTGTTAATAAATTCAAAATGAAATGGAATCGAAGCAAAAACAACATGGAAATACTACAGTCACGCTGAATTCTAGACATGTACGCATCAACACAGCTTTCAGTAGCTAAGTGCGTGCAGTGCACATGGCTGAGTGGAGTGGAGGGAAAAAATGCGCAGTGCTGGAGAAAAAAAAAGTGACAGTAAGAGAAAAGAGGGAGCACATTAAAAGGAGAAAAGAACTGGAGGAAAGGGCAGCTAAATGCTCTAAAATTACAGATAGGTTCGCAAGCAAAGGACATGGTTAATTTGAAAATAATCAAAAGAAAACATGTTGGCAGGACTGTCCTTAGTGTGTCATAATATCATTACTACTCTTAACTACTTACTCATGCAAGTAGGAAATTAGAATATGTGTATGCATGGGAATACTTAAGAAAATAAAGAGCTGCATACTCTTAATACAACTAAACAACATGTTATAGTGTAAACAATAAACTGAATATATATTTCAACAAACAGAAGGTTGTGTTATTGTAATCCTTGTTCTTATAAGCACAGGCTCTGTCCTCTACTGGACTCTATGGGTGTTACTCTCCTCCAATTATGATCGCATATTCGCCCACTAAAAATTTGAATGAACGTGTCAGTACGAGAACACGTGGGAGCCCCAGCATATATTAGGCCGTGTTTACACCACCAAGTATCCTGCCTGCTCTTCAGTGAGCGGCTTAGGAGTAGTCCTATGGTAGAGGGATCTGCCCATGCTTATAGATTATCAAATCAAATCAAATCAAATTTTATTTATATAGCGCCAATTCACAACAAAGTTATCTCATGACACTTAACAT
>JBBPCS010003672.1:0-12047 GCA_037974645.1 Hollardia meadi
GGAAATGAATACGGGTCATTTTTGACCCATGTTGTGCATTAGAAGGGGTTTGCATAGCTTGTGTATCAAAGGGTTAATAGAATGATAGACTTCGTTCTACCTACTCTCGAGACCTTATGTAAAGAAAGGCAGGTCAGACACACAACTAAAGGTTCTGGCTGCTCTCCAGTCTTTGTCTAAGAGGATGGATAGACTTGAGGCTCTTCATTCCTCCTCCTCATCATCTCTACCCCCCGGCCAGGAGTGCGCTCCTCCACCTGGGCCTCAGTGCTATGCTGGAGAAGATATGACAGATAACGCTGATGTACTGTCTCTTTTTGCTCCCCACTCTTCGAAAGTTAACACCAAGCAAAAGGGGGGATCCCCATTCAGATACCGCAGAGGTGGATGAGGAATTAGCAGTGGTGGGGGAGACTCACCACAAATACTCTTATTAGTAGAGTGCTTAGCGCAGCAGAGATTGTTGGTCTGCAGCCCCTCATGTCTGACCCAGTCCCTGTGGGAGGTGTATGGGAGGGCATATGCCAGACTAATTTTCCACCTTGCATTCCTATGGCTGATGACTACACCTCAATGCTGAGGACAGCATGGAAGAAACCGTCTCAAAAGCCTGAGTTTAATGCTGGCTGTAGACGCTTAGCTAATGCTCGTTACCCAGTGGCAACTGGGTTAGGAGACATGCCACCAGTGGAACAGGCAAGCATCATGGACAGCGCTTTGACAAGCCCATGTTTCTGCTACTCCTCACTGCCCCAGAAAAGAGTGTGGTAGAACCGACCAAGCCCTCCCCATATCTGGGCCCCTGAAGGTTGAACAGGCCCTCCACACATCTGCTTTACTCATATTAATGCATGCGTTTGCTCACTCTCTCCTACATATATACAAGGACATTGTTGCTATTGTCAATATCGCTCCTTCGCTGACGCTAGCTGTAACGTTAGCCTCCTAGCTATGGTTCACTTCTTCAGCCAGGCTGGAGGCAGCTTTCTGAGCTGACTAAAAAAAGTAAAGCCTTTGCCAGCTCCATCTTTTTCTCCTCCTTCCTTTTGTGGCATCCTGAATTTATGTGCAGGTCCCAAGGTTAGAACATTAGCTAGTAGTTTGTTTAGATCAGTAAATTTCTCAGGTCATGTGGCAGGCCACCTGCAGTGCAATTTTGACATTGCATATATACACAAAAAAGATGACTCACATCATTTTCAGGAGAGGGGGTTTTCATTATGAAACAGGCTCAATTTTACTAAAGCAACAATAAATAAAATGTTCTTTTTTGTTATTTTATTAAGTAATGGTGAGTATTTCGGTTCAAAATTAAATTTGGTTTACATATCATTTGCTTATATTTAGGATGAACATGATTATTACTGGCCTTAATTGGCCACCTTTGCTGCTGGGCCCCAGAAAGCTTTCCCCTTTTTCCCCCCTTATGGGCGGCCCTGGAACGACTGCTTGATTTCACGCTCATTTAATGCCACAGCTTGTGCGGCTCGTATGGGCAATGCCTTGGCTATCCTTTTGGCAGCCTTGCAAAAGACAATAAGCGTAGAGGATCAGGATTCCAAGGCTCTAATCGATTCTGCTTTGACAGCTCACTCACAATTAAACCGCAACGTGGGAGAGGCAATGTCATCAGCTGTTGTCTGTCGTAGACAGGTATGGCTGGCTGAGACTTTGTTACCAGATGCCATAATAACTGAGCTGATGAATCTACCAGGCCAGGTCAGGACAGGTCAAGTCTCTCCCAGGAGAGTGGTGTTTACATCCAGATGTAGTGACGCAAATCTGGGCTCGATATGGAATAGCCCAGGTCAACCTTTTTGCATCCAGGGAAACCACACATTGCCTCAAGTGGTACTCCCTCACAGATCAAGGGGGCAGTTTGGGCCTGGATGCTCTGTCACCAGTGGCTGAGAGGCTTGTTATACGCTTTTCCCCCTTTTCCTCTGATCCTCTCAAGGAGGGTCATTACAGAGTTCTGCTGGTTGCTTCACGCTGGCCAGAAAGACAATGGTTTTCGGACCTGGTTCAGCTGATACAGACTCACCCATGGCAACTGCCATCCCGAGTAGACCTTCTGTCACAGGTAGACGGGCAGATTTGGCACCCAAACCCAACTGCCCTGTGCTTGTGGGCTTGGCCTCTGCAGAGTCCATCTCTCAACAGTTAGACGATACTCAACGTGCAACACTGAGCAAGCTAGAGCTCCTTCCACTCAAGCTAATTATGCCTTGAGGTGGAAAATCTTTTCAGACTGGTGTTTGGGTATGAATGTTGACCCAGTAGCCTGTTTGGTGCCACCAATGCAAGGCAGCCAGTACCATTAGGGTTTATGCCTCAGCCATTTCATCGTTCCATGGGGGGATTGATGGCCTGCCATTGGGTCGGCATCCTTTAGTGTCCATCACTTGTGTCCAGGCTGTACCTTGCGGGCACCAAACTGGGACTTGCCTCTTGTGCTGAAAGCCCTCACTAAGGACCCTTATGAGCCTATTCCTGATGCAGACTTAAAAGCTTTGTCTCTCGAGACAGCTTTTCTTTTGGCACTATCCTCTGCAACAGGTTGGAAAGCTGTGTGCTCTCTCTGTTAGCAATGATTGTTTACAATGGGGGGCAGATGGCACAGGCATGTCACTGTGGCCAAACCCTGCCTTTTTGCCAAAAGTACTTAATCCTCAATCAATGAATCAGGTACTGGAGGTGGGTCAGTTTCGACCCTCTTCCTCTTCACAGACAGAGCAAGAGAAGTTGCTCACCCTGTGTCCAGTAAGGGCATTGAGTGCCTATGTAACTCGTTCTCAGCCTCTAAGGAAGACTCATTCTCAGCTTTTTGTCTGCTATGGGAAGGCAAAGCTGGGGTTACGACTTTCTAAGCAGCGCCTATCGCATTGGTTGGTCGATGTCATTTCCCATGCTTATGCGGAACAGGAGTTCCCTACAGGGATAAGAGCCCACTCAACCAGAAGTGTGTCTACTTCATGGGCTGCATTGAAGGGAGTTCCCGCGGGAGACATTTGTGCTGCAGCTTCACTGTCCACATCATGCGCATTTGCAAAATTTTACAGAATTGATGTGACCTTTCCAACACCAGTAAGCATTGCTGTGCTGATGTCTGTTGCCCAGCGAGGTTCAGATAACTAGATTTTTCTGTTCCTTGCGACACTTTTAGTATGAGTCATCCTATTAAGACCATAGTGACGGTCAGAGTGAGGTCGAAACAGATCGTAAGTTATGAATGTAACTATGGATCTGTGAGACCGAAGGATGGCCGTCACTATCCTTGTCACATGGAACACTCTGAGGCATTCAAGGTAAGAGAATGAGCCAGAAGTTGACCCCACTTTTATAGTGTGGGAAGTTCCGCCTCCAGGGGTCATGGGCATTACTTTGTTTACATAAGGTCTCAAGAGTAGGCAGAACGAAGGCTATCATTCTATTAAGACTGTAGTGACAGTCATCCTTCGGTCTTACAGATCCATCGTTACATTCATAACTTGCATTGTCTGGTGATATTCAAATATAACTTCATTATTTGTATTTTATTCATGTTAATTCTTGAGTACATTTAGATATAAAAATAACCAGCTTTGAAAATTAAAAAAACACAACTTACCATTTGCAGTACCACTGCCTCCGTGGCCCACTGGATGCTGCTCTGAGCCATGGCCCACTGATGGGCCAACAGCTGGCCTACAGTCCCAAGGGACTGTAGCTACTCTGTGTTGAGACTGCAAGCCAAACAGCTTGTCAGGCTGCCAGGAATTCTCAGGTGCTCCCGATGGCCAGTCTGAGCCTGACCACAGAGTAGAAGGTTCTTGGTTCAATGCAGATAAGGTTAAGCTCCAAAGTGACCCCACAACCCAAAACATACTTATCGTATCCATACTTATCCATACAGAATTGTGCATCTAATTCACAATGTGTGTATTGTGTTATCATAACCGATAAACATATTACCAACATTCAATCTTATACATCATCATAGGTAGAGTAAATATTCATCATGCTATTAGTGTTATTTAGTCATACTACCTGCTAACCTGCTAACCTGCTGTTTCCTTGCTTTACCCCTCATGCTATCAGTGGCTGGGACGAAAAGCAAAACAAAAGGTGAGTTATTGCCTCCATTTTCTTGCTGCATGATTTATGTTGCACACAGTTCCCCAATGAACAATGTTTGGGTCGCAATTTTATCTCCCCCAAAAGCCCAGGAAGTATTAACATGTAGTGCTTGCTGCAAAGCCTTTTTTTAACCTTCATTATCCAGGAGAAGTTTGCAGAACATGCTTTCTCCTCATGGAAACAGATGGCATCTCAATATTATGCCAAGCAGTTAAATGCAGGTTCAGTATGACCTAGTATGTGAGGAAAAGTGCAAATATTTTTTAATTTGTGGATTTCTATTATATTTATTTAAAACAAGAAATATTTGTTTGTGAACCTTCCTTATATGTGTAAAATAAGTAATTTATATATTTTTGATATACATTTGTGAATCCTTCTGTGCACATTCAATTACAGCGAGACCCACCTGATTCTGTACCTCTCAGATTCTTTTTAGATGCAACCTGTTTCACATGTATAGATTCACATGTTCACACCAGGGAGCTCACCCAGTCATTCTTTGCTTCTATTTGGCCACTGTGCAGCTCCACTGGAGCAACTGGGGGGTTGTTCCTGGTTCAAGGACACCTCAGCGGTAGACGAGGGAGGAGTGTGTTTCTCATTTGCTTTCCAAACCCAGATTTTCCCAGATGTACTGTGCAGTCAAACTGGAGACCCTCTGGTCACAAGCCTGCTTCTCATTGTTTTTATTTTAGCTCTGCTCCTCAGTAGTAAATGTTTGTCCCTATATTTGGTAGTGTAAGCATTCATGTCATTGCTATTGAACATGATCTATTACCTAATAAATTGTCATTCTCAGATTCATTATACACGGAGTGGAGGAAAACAGAACTTACAGTTCTTTTTTTCCTTCTTGCTGCTCACCCATAAAAAAAACCTGCAACAGTATATTTGATCATTCACACCGTTTCTCTTCCTTTCACATTAGATATGCATATTCTGTTATTGTTCGCTATGTTCTTGCTCGCTGATGCTATTGTGGCATCTTGATATCAATACCCCTGTTTCTCAGCAACTATTCGCTAGTTGCCTTGTTTGCTTGACCAGTTTGAAATTTGAAGAGCCTACTTCTGTCTTTGCTGCATTGTACACTGGAATTATATCTAGCTTTCTAAAATGCTTTATTAATATCACCTACTATGCATTATTTAGGCCAGTGTTTGTTTATTTTTTGTTTCTTGTTTGTTTGTTTTTTGGACATGACAGGACAAACCCACTGATTAAGGTTGGTAATGTTCATGAATGAACAGTGAAGGTTGTTTTTTTTTTGTCCGCCCTTTTTGAAATTGCTGTGTTTTCTAATTACAGAAGTAATTAAGGGGCTAGTTTTTAATTAACAAAAGATACACATTCAGCATCATTAACGCTGGAATGTAGTTCAACACTGGTAAACCATCTTCAACAGCACTCTCAGCACTCTAATTACAGTTAATAACTTTTATTAATAATGATGACGATAATGAATGTAACCACATGTTTCAGTCTTGAATATTTATTCATGGATTTAGTCAGCTTTCCTATTGCAGGCTAACGATTGCCATGCTATTTGTGGAGTGATTGAGAAAAAAAATCTTAGGCCTAGAAGTCAAGATAATAATCATCCTGGCAGTTGTCATGGCAATAGAAAACATACAGTGGATTTATTTACAGAGACCTTAGAGTTATTTGCTCTCTGAGGACTCACCTGAGCCTATTGACCAGTACCAGTGCAGAGAAAAGGAGAATCATTTATTAAAGTGGCAACACTGTGTAAAGAGAGTAAACTACGGGTAAACTATTTCATGAGAAACACTTCATGGCCACCCCAAAGTCCTGTTTTTCAGCTAGAGGGAGCAAGGACACTTGAAATAGGTATTTTTTTGCCAAGTAAATGGGAGAAAAAAGTAGCAGCTCCTCTAGTAACCATATGGAGAGGTAAAACATTAACCTGAAATAATAGATTCCCTTATGTAACCATTATGAAGGGCATGTTCAGGCAGGTTGAATTTAACAGCATTTCAAATAAAATGCTTATGAAACAGACAGCACAAGGATTTTCAGTGTGATAAGCTTTTATTGAACATCTAAAAGAACAACAAACCACATTATTCAGCGGGCTCTGTAGGGATGAAAAATGAATGCATACATCTCACAGAACAGTCCTTGTAAGTAAGATTTGAAGAGCATGTGGTAACTAGTCTCATTAATTCCCACCTTTTGTCTCCTCAACATTTTAAAGGAAATCCATACCTGTGGTTATTGCGAAAGTATGCCACATAAATCACAATCAAGCTTGTGTTCCACTGTATTCTCTTTAATTAAAGCATTTATCAGTCTGTTGCCAGTCTCCTCAATTGGGTTGATCACTATTATGAGCATTGCTTGATTTTGTTCATTGTGGCCATTTGACACTACGTAGACTAACTACACTGCCAGTTTAGCCGTTTTATTTCTCAGTATGTAGCACAATGCTAGCAAGCACCAGGATTTGTAAAAGAATAAAATCCCAAAGTTGATTTGAGGCACGTGATAAAACTTGCACAGTCTTGTACATAACACCAGTTGAGTGTGTAATATCCTGTTTCACCTGGAAATAGTACAGTATTTCTGACCCACTTTCTGAAGCTGATGTATTGCCACTTTCCTCTCTCTTTTTTTCTGCACAGCAGAGAAAAAACACTGCTAAGAGTTTCCCCCAGCTGGGATATTTATGGCCAGTTCTGCTGTTTGTCCACCCCCCCCCCCCCTACCTTCCCTCTACCTCCCCCACTGTGGCAAATCACGGGGGAAGACGGTGCTTAGTATCACCTCTGAGTCAAGGGAGGTTCACTTTTGCTCAGGTGCTACTCAGTAACCGGCACCAAATGTCCTTTTTGATGGAGGGTAAAGCTGACAGACCGCTCACTCTGTCTTGGTTATTTCCTTTCTAACAGGCTTCATCGCGCTCTGTAACTGCTCAATCAACTGACTGCATCATTTAAGGTCATGCTATCAGTGCCAACTATGAGTATAACACAGAGCTGATACACAGTTGTCTTGTGGTGGTGGTTCGTCACAACATGTGCATTGTGCCTGTCTGATCTGCTGTGAACTGTTCTTGTTTACAGCAGATGGAAGCATTGTAGAAAACCACTATTGTCCCAGTGCAGATAAAGGATACACAAAGTCGAATGTATCTCGATAAGGTTCCACAAAAACACATTTAATGCAAAACAAGATTCATATTTGGTTTTACATAAAGGATCCAAGCAACCATGTGCACCTGGATTTAAAACAGCATCGGAGATAGAAACTGCAGCTGGATTGCATCTGAATCCATATTTTTTTATGATTGACCTCCACATATATTGGCCCCTGTTGCCTCTTGGCATTTGTACTTCATTGCCAGATACGAAGGGGTGCGGAAGAGTGACATGGAGTGCATTACTAATCTGGGCAAAAGTAATCACAGCCTTTGCTTTTACCATAATTACATATGGATTTTCTATGACTGGATGAATTGCAAATTGGAAGGCATGTATAGTAAGATTTCAAATGTTCCCGGTTGATTTTAGTAAATTGAGACACTATCTAAAGCTTGCTAAGTTCGAAGTTCTACAGTTTCCAAACATTGATCACTTTGGACAGGTAATTTACAGATTAGTTTCAGTTAATGGATCAGATTTAGTGTTAATTAGCTGCTGCCCTTAAATAGTTTCTTAAATCTCTCCGATCAACTAGGCTGATAGCTTTTAACGTGGCACAGATTATTGAGTGCCTCAGATCAGCAGGTTTGCCGTAAACATAAGAAGCATTAAATTACACTGTCAGTGTAAATGATTGTTTTTGGTGACAGATATGACCTTTAGTCATTATAGAAATAAATTACATGAAATGTGTTTTCCCCCTTAAGACTGTTCAGAAAAGGTCACTCTAGGACAAAACAATCAGATATGATGGGCTTACTTCATGGGCCAGTTGATAAAGTCCTCCTAATCTACTCTTATAACATTTAATTTCAAAGCATTTCCTTTATCTCTACTTACAGTTTAAGGTAGTTAATGAATGTGTCAGCAAGCATATTATATTTAAATATTATTCAAATGATGTGGTGGTTGCACTCATCATGCTGTTTGCATCACCTCACTCTTGCACTTTACATACTGTGCTTAACTTTTTAAAGTTTCAGTTAAAATCAGCATTTTTTGTTTTGCACGCCAACTTAATCAAAAGGTCTTTGTATTTTCTTTTTTAGTTCTGTTCAGATAAACATAATTTTCTCATTTTCACATCCTTACTTTCCATACTCACATGCGCTTTATGTGTTCCGTTATATGTCCCAAATAATGAAGCAATTGGTACCAGCTACTAACAAAGCTGTGGCAATCTCATGGCTATTAAAAATTCTGACAGACAGTAACCACCAAAGGGGTTTGCATGCAATAGTATTCTGCATCCTGGCAACATTTTCCAAAGTGGACTGTAGTGAATGGAACATACTGTTTACATGATATGCTTCAAAGAGATTGTTGATGCACTCCAGTAACATACAGTATGGAATATTAATGTGCTGAGAAATACAGTTTTACTATCTGTTTCTACAAGCTACAAGCGGGGCTGCCGTTCTTGTATTGAACATTTTCTCGAATATACTCATTATATACTTATTGTAGTAATTTACGTATTAAATATCATAAGAATGAGACACTACAGGCTCAAAATGGGTGTATTTTAGTGTAGTAGAGAACAGATGCCTTAGTTTAGTCGATTTCTTGAAGCATGTGAACTGTTTTAAGTGTTTTTAGAATTGAGGGATGCATGCATTCATTGTAGTCTTCCAGAGATGGGTCAGTATTAGTCTAATACACTTCATTCCCTTTGAGGGATTGGTGTTGTTAGTGTTGGCAGGAAGACCACACAAATGGTATACTAAGCGATAATATCAATACAACTGTAGAGAATCAAGTGACAAGGGGCCATTATCTGGGCAGCCCGAGACAGACACTCTCAGGCCTGATTCTGGGTCTTTCTGAGCTGCTAGTTTGGGGTGGAGAACTACTCTGTTTTAATCAATTGTTGGTTCATTTTTACTAGTTATCTTGTAAAGATGTATGTAAAGATTATCCTTACCTTCTATGAATCTACTGAATCTACATCATGAACTAGTGATGTGTAATAGGAACAAAATCATTAAGTGCTGGTTTCATTTTAGACAAAAAATACAATTTATTTTAGAAAAAATACAAAAATACAGAAATGTGATGAGGAAAAAAATGCAGTAACTAGATTACCAACTACCTTAGTAACTAACATTTACGTTGTACAAATTGTACAAAGACAATTGAAATGGTGCCACATCACCAGTACTTACTTTAATACAAAAACCCCCAAAACATTTTATTTACAAAAACTTCACTGTATTTAAAAGTTAAAGCTGCACTAATTGTACAGTTGGAAAGCATTTTGGCTAAATTAGCTCTTCAGTCCAGGGTAATACTGAAGCCAATGCTGTGGTACCATTGAAATAAAGTTTAGTCAGACCCACTATAATCAAAGAAACTTAGATTAGGCCTACCGTTTGCTATATAAGTTATATTTGGCAGTATGGCTCTGTTCTGGGAGCTCTATGCCCTTCCACGTGCCTACGTGGAAAGCCTAAAAGCAGGGAGAGCACACCTCCTTGCCCTTCCAGGTGCCTTCCAGGGGCTAAGGCAGGGGCCTTAGCCTAAGCAGCAAATACCCCCTGGGGTAGAGAACAGAGCAGGCATCAATGACAACAGAAATGACATTGATTAAGTCAGACACAGCATACAAGGAGGTGCTGGGGTGGAGGTTGCAAAGCAGCTTGCAAAGGAAGCAGAAAGCGTAGGCAGGCCAAACTAGCTTAAATAGCTCGTCATGTATGAGATGCATCAGCTGATGGCTCAGCTGATTCCTGGCTTTGAAATCAGCTGATTTAGCTGGGATTGTGAGCTGAGCTTGACTTCTGTGGCCTGCCTGAACTAATGCCAATCTGCTTAATACTGTAAATGTTTTTCAACCATATTGTACCACAAGCATGATCAATAAAGTTACTCTAAAATAAGTTTGTCCCAGTTACAATGTCCTGGAAAAAAGTGAGAAGCTGCCTATTTTTAGCTCATGCTACTGTTGCGAATTTGTCTTTGGTCAGATTTAAACTTGCTTAAAGTTAAATCTAACTGTTTAAATTAGAACAGACAAACAGAAATAAACTCCATTACCCCTCATGTTTGCCAGTTAACCCCACTACCTTCAGAATAGTGTTGTTTGCAGCAATGTGACTATATTAAAGATTAAAACATCCTGAAATGCGCTGGTACTGTATATTGGTTATACATGTGCAACTGAGCATAACTTGGAAGCCATTTATACACTTGCTTCACGGATTTAAATTTGTCTCATTCCCTCTGCTCGCTCTCATGTCCCTCTTCAATAACCTCATTGGGAAATAAAATAATAAAAATTCTTTCATTAATCAGAAATTATTTCCCTTGAGATATCTGCTGCTGTCAGAGTCGCTGTATATCTCTCTACCTCACACAGTACTTGCTTTTACCACACTTTATACGTTTTATACTCTGTACAGTGTTTATTGTTCTAGCAACAGCATTATAAAAAGTATTAATAAAGTATTGATGCATTTATCATTACTTCAGCTAACAGGAGCTTAAAATGCCTGCCAACCTAGAAACAACTGAAATTTGCTTTTGAAAAGGCCTCTTTGTTGAAATGGAATTTTGGAGGCGATTTCAAAGGATGCTACTGATTTAGCAGTCTGAGCTTGTCTGGCAGGACATTTCACAGTCTAGGTATCCTGACAGTGAAATCCAGTCATCTTTCATCTTGAGCCTAGACTTAGCAACTGCCAGGAGCCCTGCTTGTGGTGTTAAAGCTGCACTCTGACTCATGAGGGGCCAAAAGGTCAGAGACATAGCTGAGGGCAAGGCCTCGACAAACCATAAAAGTTATCGATAAAATCTTGACAACAGTTTAAAAAATGAGTTGTTGCCAAAGTGGGTGTAAAATGGCTCCTTCACTTGGTTCTGGCCAAAAGCCTTGCTGGATGTTATATTGATTGTCCACTTGTTTGCTAAAACGGATAAAGGCTTTACACACCGTACAGCATACAACACCCTCTATCCTTAGACCCTTAATAGAAGGCATGATTGTTACAAGACAAGATATAAAAGCATGTAGGACTAGAGCAATTTCACTTTGGCAGAATTCCCTGGTGCCCTCCAACGTTTAAGCTTGTATTGAAGGTCATGAGCAGTTTAGTTGAAATGACAAGAAATTCAGATTTTGTCAGACTTGAACAACAGCCCGACAAATATGCAACATCAGGGAGACATTTAGATCACGTCTGTATGACGTCCATCAGTCCAGACCCATTCTGTACATCTGGTGGGCGTCTAAAAGTAGTTTATACTGAATGATTTAAAGACGTTTAAAAAAGACGGCGCAAAAGCATTCATTCTGGCTCCTGAGTGGACATCTTTCGCATGTTCGACAAAGACGTTAAACTGATATCTTTTGGCCGTGTCTTTGCTCAGTGGGGGAATATTCTGAGACATGTAGTCCAGGACGCCAGCTGAACAGGATGTGTAAAACTGATAACTTGGTTTTTAATTGAAAACAGTAGCTGCCTATCACTTACTTAGTACTTGAAGAAACATGTATACAACTGTAATGTATAATGTAATGAGAATAAGGCCTGGTCTGCACAGGAGGCGTGTGCAGAGTATAAGAGCTGCGTTGCTGATCTGCTGCAGCCAGACCTTCATTTTTCTTCATGGAGTTTGTTGAGGATCAATAAAGATGATGACGCAGTGATTTTCCTTTATTCTTGTTCAGAGAGAAAGAGAGAGTGAACAAGACTAGGTGAAACCTAGTATATGGCTGGACCGCCATTATACTTAACAGTAATGTTGTCAGGACACCAAAAT
>JBBPCS010003673.1:0-12047 GCA_037974645.1 Hollardia meadi
CACACACACACACACACACACACACACACACACACACACACACACACACACACACACACACAGAGAGAGAGAGAGAGTCTTCAGTTTATGACACCACAGCTCCCCCAAATGGATATAAAAAGGTACTGCAACACATTACAGGATCAATAAAAGTACTTCAAGTGCATCTGGCAGCCTTGTGCACTCTTGTGTGGAGTGTACAACATTTTACAATGTCTAAACATCAGTGTCGAAGGCCAATAAGTGTCGCTGCACTGACTTTGAGGTTCACCACTAAAAGAACCAGAGAATGTAGAAAACAAACTTCTTATTTCTCGTGGTGTTTTCATGAACTCAACCATGTGCTTCTTGTTATCTTCAGTTAGCCCGCTTACTGTTCATCTTGCCGTAAAGCTGTTTTTTTTTTCAAACTCTATCTACAAATCACTTCACAAACTCAAATAATGTGCAGCAGCTTGCAAACAGTTCAAAATCAGTAGAAAAGAGAAAGTAAAACAAAAGAAAATATAAATTATTTAAACACTTTGGGGGTTGACAATGTAACAAAATGTAATTAAAATTAAATTATCTTAAAGTGCAAGAGACTTAGACATGATGTCATATAGATCATTTAGAGACTGATTATCTTTAGATAGCATTTTTATGGATGATAAATAGTTTTTAATTTCACTTTTAAAACTAATTAAAGAGGGTTTGCTGTTCCTCCATTTGCTTTTATGAATATGATATTTACCCATAATGATAATTATGATAATTAATTATATTAATGATAATCCGGAAGGTTTCAGCAGCTGGGTAAATATTGTTCATGATTTTAAACTGAATTTCTTTAATTTTGGGTGAATTTTTTTTTTAATCATTTGGTGGTTTAATATACACATTTGAATATGTAATAATAGTTTGTATCATCTGTTTTAAATAGCTCATATATGTTTCTGCTCACATTAAAAACTTTCTGCACATTTAAAAAACAAAATACCACATTCATACTGTACATCAAATATGTTATTATCTACACACAATCTACACACAAGCCATGAAACCACAAAAAAACCCACATATTTTACAAAAGCTATCACTCTCACAGAGCCCATATTGAGGAAAATCTTTTATTCTTGTGCTTTTAAAAGTATGGATCAATGCTGTGAGCCATTAGCCAGAGCTGTTGTGCCAAAAGTGACGGTCACAAGACAAAAACAAAGTGTGTAAGTGGGTGTTAGACATGATGATTGTCAGCTGACTGTCAGCCCTTCAGGGTGGACAGCGGTGCAGATGAGTTAGTTTCACTTTCCTCCAGATTTTAGGGGAATTTCTTTTTAATCACCGCGCAGTATCACTATGATGTGTCTGATGTTTGACCTCTGCAACAAAAAGCAGACATGAGTCTTGTTGCCACATGACGGTGATGACATTGCGAAATTTGCTGACTCGATCAATGCAACCATAATTGCACCAATTGAGTGTAAAAATAACTAAACAAAGATGCTTATCAAGCTCGTTTTGTGACTTTGATTCGAGCGTTAATCCCCGAATAAAACCAAACTAAAGCGATGAATCATTAAAAACACACAAAAAGCAGCATAGAGTGACATAAATAGGTAATTTTTCTGCCAACGTTGACCTGGTGCACAAATGCCAATGTTTATCAGATCACCTTTCACCTACAGTTTCCATTAGACTGAAACTCTGAAAAGAGGATGTGGTTTCAGAGTCTTTCTCCTGTGGACCCTCAGTCCGCCCAGTTTTATCTTTCACGGGAACTTCAGTTGTTCTGCGGTAAAACAGTCTGTCGAACTGCCTGAAGATTCTCTGTAACTAAAAATAAGAATAACTTCAGTAATAAAAATGACTTTATATGAACCGCTACAGCTAGTACTTCAAACTAAACTGATCACTGCTACAAATGTAGATGCTGCTAACAATACTAATGTTGCTACAACTCTTATAAGTGCTCCTACTTCTACTACTGCCATAATACTGATATAACTAACTCATTGTAGTACTGTTTGTACTACAGCTATTCCAACAATGCTGCCAATACTGTACGTTCTAATGCTACTATTAATACTCCAACTGTGTAAATGTGCATGACTCAAAGTCCATTTAGTGGCTGCTCTGGAGCTTTTCTTCATACCACATTCCCAAATCAAATGTCAAGTTACTGACTGCTAAGAACAAACATTTAAAAAAGTTATCTAATCTTTGAATATTTCCATTTTATGCTACTTCAAAGCACTTCAGAGGCAAATTACCGTATTTTTCCTGCACTGCATTTATTTGACAGCTTTAGTTACTGAGCAAATTCAGATTATTAATACAAAACAAACAAACAAATAAATTATGTTGTATTCTTATAGATGACCTGTAAGCTATATGTATAAAGTAAATAAAATGAGCTCCACTTTACATATTAATGAACTAGCACATTGTACTGTAGCCATGATCAATGGTGGTCAGTGGTTTTAATGTTGTGGCTGATTGGTGTATTTTTTGATGCTGTACATTGTAAGATTTTGAATGCAATATAAAATTTAATATTTTAATATTAAAAAAATAAAGATCGAAGCAGCGATACGTTATGCCGGTGCAGGGCTGAACTTTGGACTGGCAGTTTGAGGCATCAGGAAGAGGCGGAGCCAGGGGACATTTAAACTTGCTGGGTCTATTTTTTTCTTGTCTTAAGAAAGTAACAAAACTGTCAGATCATATCACACCTCCAGATGTGGTTTGGCAGATCTGCTAGTGCAGTCAAACATGCAACTTAAAAACATTTAACAAAAGGTTGAACAGCTAGTAAGTGTACTTTTTTGTTCTGGGGGTTAAAACCTTTTTTAAAAAGTCATTAAGAGGTTGAGATTGGTTCAAACTGCTCAAACAACACCTCTCACTCTGGTTGTTCACACATACAGTTTGCAAGAAATTCTACTTTCCACCCCAAACTTGTGCTCTAATCATAAAACAAACAAACGAAAATAACAATCTTTATTTTACATGATAACATTAAGATCTTATATGTGAGATCATTTGACTTAAAGGTTAAATCTGAATTAAGACGTTCATTTTCCTACCATCTGACCGCACGGCAGATTGAATCATAACACTCTCCTCCCACACTGCAGCTTAAAGGGTAAAAAGACTCAACCTACAACCACCACAGTCAAGAGGTTCTTCAATTTCTCCTCACAAATACTTTGAGTTGTTCTATTATAATTTTTATTGGACGTTTCACAGTTAAGTTGAGTGCATTCCCTTGATATGCAGCTGATTTATACAGATCTTTAAGACGTTTAAAAAGAGGTTTAAATAGTGTGCAGCAAACACTGTCAGTCACTGCTGCAGCGAAAGCAGAAAAAGCTTATCGGCTCACAACAGACGAGTCATACTTCAGACTGAAATCTTAAAAAGACCTTAAAGGTCTTAAATTTATCTCGGTGAACCCGCAGAAACACTGTGATGCTCGACAGTTTGAGTTTTAAACTTGAAGCAAACCTTCTTCTTGATTTACTCATACAAGTTTGAAGAACAACAAAGTAGGTCATTTATCACAGCTGAAGGTTTGTGGTACGATGGTATAACACTGTAACACTAATGCATGAAGTGGCTACATCATGTAACAGGAAGATGCCTGAGTCACCTCAACATTGCTGTCACTACTCGCCGGTCTCTCAGTCGTGGTACATGACCCACGACTCGAATACGTGACAATACACAATATTACAACATAACGGTGCAGGAAAACAACACAACATGATCAGTCGCCTGTAGGCCACGTGGCGTCTGGTTTCATTCGTCAAGGTTTGAGCTAAGTTCTCATGAACTACAGAGAAAGAAACATATCCCAAAGTCGTCCATAAGTTAATATATACAATCACATTCCTAACTCAGTCCACAACAAATCAAATCAAATTTTATTTGTATAGCGCCAATTCGCAACAAAGTTATCTCATGACACTTAACGTGTAGAGTAGGTCTAGACCACGCTCTTTATTATTAGTGACAACTAACATGGACAGCTTTCGTCACTCAGGAAATACCACACCAACACTGTCAGACATGATAAGTCTTCTGACGGGTTTGTCTGAACTGTTTGTTGCTCTGAGGTAGTGAAGCAGACATAATCTCAGGTCTTTCCCACTGTCTAAATGTCACATATATTGGTGTCCAGGAATTATCCAGGTGTTCCAGGACCGTCCAGGTGTCCAGGTACCGTCCAACTATTTAGGTACCGTCCAGGTGTGCAGATACTTTTCAAGTGTTCAGGAACCGTCCAGGTGTCCCAGGTATCAGTGTTGAGGCAGCATGGATTTAGGACGCTGAGCTCTGTAGTAAATACACTCTGAAGGAGGCCCAGCAGGCACAGAGGTGCAGGAGGAGAGCTGGATCTCCTCGTACTGAAACACACAGCAGGATTTACTGAGTACAGTACAGGAGTAGTACTATGAATAGCAGTGCTAGTAGAGGTGGAGTACCAGTCATAGCAGTAATAGTGGTGCTAGAAGCAGGAGCAGCAGTAAATTGCTACTTGCTACTAAACTAGCCACCTTAGCAGTAGTAGTAGTAGCAGCAGTTTTATTACCTGTGCTGTTTCCTGTGTCTCTGGGGTCTCACAGGGTAAAGGTGAAGGGTCATTCACCAGGTAGCTGCATTTCTTCCTCTTCAAACACAGAGAGGTAAAAACCAAACCTGCCAACGGAGCGCCGGGTGAGTCACTTCACCTTATCACTAAAACAACTTTACACTGAACACTTCATGCCACGGAGGTTTAAAGTCTATTTTTAAGCTCCGAACACTGAGGCTGATCTCATCGGTCCAACGCTTGTATCCGGCAGCTGTATTTCGGAACAAACAACAAAACCTGAAACACAAGGCCTTAGCTACCTGCGTGCTTTCCCGCCAATATCTTTAAACTTACACAACGTGCAGAATTTTTTTTAATTTATTTATTTTTTTACTTCAGCTCTTGGAATTAATAGTGCAGTGGACCACAAGGTCTTACAAAAATTAACAAACAAACTCACCGATTATTATTAAGAGGGCGTTCAGCACCAATGAGCTGTATATGACGAGCTCATTTTGGCATATTCTGCAGATGTGCTGCTGCTGCTGGCGGTTAGCTTGGGAGTCGTTGGTGGATGGAGGGATGAAAACATCTGGATAGAAAAAGAAAGTCAAATGTCTTCCTTGATGGTGGGATTTAAGTACATCAGATCTTGTAACCTCGCCTCCACTGGCAGTCAATCGACCTCCGAGACACACAAGAAGCAGAATTTAACCATTTGGAAACAGGGCAATGAGGCAATTTTCATAAAACCTGTTTGGACCTCATGAAGCCAAAGAAATTGCAGCTTTTTTTGGCCAATTGGGGCTGTTTCTGGATCACTTTTAGCTCTCCTAAAAAGAAATCTGTACGTTTACATAGTCAGTGGCTCCTATTGTTAAGCCTCGCGATGCTATTCGATGGTAAATGTGTACAGTCAGGTAAGTATTTGGACAGTCACACAATTTTTGTAATTTTGTCTCTTTACACCACCACAAAAACAACAACAAAATACTGTCAGAGAGGTAGCAAAAACATTAGGAGTGGCCAAATCAACAATGCAAAACATCTCAAGGGAGGAAACTCAACATTTAGTGATATCCATGAGTTCCAGGCAGTCAAGGATTTTCACCCAAATATTAAAAACAATCCTTATATTTATGATAATGTCTGTCCAATTATTTTTGAGCCTCTGTGTAAAAACGGCTGGAATTCCTAAAAGGTTAATGCGATACTGCAAAATTTCAAATAATATTTTGGGGACGTAAGTGTCCTCTGGGGGGCTGCATGTATTCCTTTTAGCACGGTAAGTAGAGAGCATAATAGGCTAGCCAGACAGTATTGTAACTTGAGACTACTTAAAGGGAGGATCTGTGAATAAGAAGAAGAAACTTGGTACTCACCTGAGACAACATGGAAAGCATATTCAAAATTAATCTTGCTATCTAACCTTCTGGCACAAAAGTAAAGTCTGCAATCCTCTGCTGTGATGTTTTTGATCACAAGTCTTTTTTTATTAATGGCTTCATATTTGGATATCGAAGTGGAAACGTAGTACTGGTTAGAAGAACCATCATTGATCACGCGGGCGATGCATCCTCTGAACCGGCTGTGTATCTCCATGTACCAGAGGATGCTTGGATTGTCGATCAAGCAATTCAAGATGATGTCTTCACCCAGCTGTGCCTTTATCTCAGTCAGGTTCTGTGCCGCAGAACAAACCAGAAACACTGGGAGGACCATCCAAAGCAGATCCATGATCAGGTACAGAACCAAGAGAAACCCGTCTGAGACCCGGAGCTGCTCTGATTTGGCACGTCTTCTTCCTTCACGGCCGACAAAGTGCTCTTCACTTCCTGTTTCACAAGGTGATTGTATCGTATTTAAGATCTGAGATCTAAACCACAAACACCAAGTTTCATCAGACGCTTAACAACTGGAAATGAAACTTGTTGTACCTGCAGCTTCGCCTCAGCTGTGGCGTTGTTTAGGTTAATAAAACAGCTTTTAAAGCCTTTTCAGCTGAGAATCTCTGAGGTTGTTTAAACCCCTCAGAAACCGACTGAAGCACCATTATTCTGCTGCCTTCACTATACCAGCTATGTTACTGAGGAGTAGGGTACGAACAACAGTAGCAGTGGAAATTAGGGTAGTAGTGAAAGTTTTAGATGCAGTAGCTTTAAAAGCAATAGTATATTTAATAGCAGTAATAGGGGTGTCAGTAGGAATATGTTGTATTAGTTGTAGTTCCGGTAATGGGAGTATTAAGACGTTTTAGTGCCAGCCATAATACTGTCCCAATACAGTACAGTAGTAGCAGCAGGACTAACTAGTAGTACCAGTAAAAGTAGTGTCAGAGTAACAATAATACTAGTAAATGCAGTACAAAGAATTGTAGTAGACATTTCGGTAGAGGTTTGTGGGAACAACAAATACGGTAATAAGAGAAGTAGTAGTCAATGGAGTACAGCAGTGGTAGCAGTATATTAACAGAGCTGGTCGTATTACTACTGATAGTGGCTGTAATAGTAACAGCAGCAGGAAAAGTACTAGAAGTAGTGGAGAAGTAACTGGTAGTATTCGTTATAATAGTAGTACCAGTAAAATGGAACTACAGTAATAGGTTTAGTAGGTTTAACAGCAGTAGCAGTGTGTGTAACAGTGAAACTAGTGGTGGTAATGACAATAGTGCTGCATAGTGTCAGTTACAGTAGCAGTAATACTCGCATAGCAGTTACATGATGTGATGAAGTGGCTCCACCTTGTGGTAAAAAGTCATGACTGCAGAAAAAAACATTCCTTCAACATTTTTATTCCACAATAAAACAAACTTCAGTCTGCAGCTGTTTACACAAAGTATTCTCCATTTCACTCATTTACAGCAGGAATGTGTCGGTTACTATGAAACATTTACAGACGCTTAATAAATAAATGCTCAGATTTGGTCGCGTCCAACAGCGCAAATCTTGCAATATTGAACTTGTGGATTCCTGCAACTTCAATTTTCAGTTCAGACCATTTCAAAGAAACCTCAATAACAAAATTCAATCTTCTAGCACAAAAATGTGATAAAACTCTCATGAATATAGACAGATTAATCATAAATAATACCCACAAAACATTAAATACGTCAAATAAACTGTAAACACTACGAGACTTTTAGT
Source organism: Hollardia meadi (assembly GCA_037974645.1). Lineage (NCBI taxonomy): Eukaryota > Metazoa > Chordata > Actinopteri > Tetraodontiformes > Triacanthodidae > Hollardia > Hollardia meadi. The sequence continues at coordinate 7,702 of JBBPCS010003673.1, forward strand.
CTCTAATCTCGAAAAAAAAGCAGATCCTACACTTCCCTTAAAACAAATGGAACCCATACAGCAAGACTGACAGCTCCAATTAACTTCTTATACCTCCAGGAAATGCTAGCTGTTAGCCTCCCTTCAGAAATGTAGTAGTAGTGCAGGACACAGACAGACCGTGTTATAAGGTGCTTAAGCTGTCTCATCAGATAACAATGTAATAAACAGCAGCTTAGATCAAGCCTAAATGTGTAGCAGTCAATATATAACACCTGCCGCAGCTGCTGTTAGCAGAGGACTAGCTGACTACAAGTGATAGAAATATTAACTTAAACATAAAGCTTTATTATCTTATTAAAAACAACACAACCTTCATAACTGCCACCGGAAAACAGTGTAATTATTATAATGATGATGACATATCACTAATGTTGTTAGTGACGCTAGTTACGCGTTTAGACGTAGACGCTCGTGTTTGTATTGATGTAGTTTAGATTCTGTTTAATTTGACCTTTTTTTTCACCTCTTGGGAACTTTTTGGAAATGAGCTTTAAAACAATGAAAATGTTTATTTATATATAAATAAATATCTATAAATATAGGTTCAAGTAAAAAATAAAAATAAAATAAACCGAATCAGCATTATCCTGACTCGTTATTCATAATAACAGTTACATGTCAGCGTCACAATAAAAAATTTCTTCATTATGTACTCCAGTTTGAGATGATGCAAGATAACCTGCAGCATTACCGGCTTTAGATGTATATTACTTGCTGGTGAACCAATGGAGGTCATTGAGATGTGTGATGTTATTGGATGATGGAAGACCTGCACACTAATTAGTCAACAATAAGTCACTTAAAGTGGGGTTGTATGAGGTACTAACCCATAGACAGTGTATTACCTGGTTTGGAGAAGCAGCATCATGTTAAATAATTTAGTTGAGTTCTGAGTTTTGAATGATGAAGAGTAATATGAACCTTTATGAAGCAGAGCTGGGACTTGAATTTGTTTTTTGTTTAGTTTGCAAACATGTTTTGGTTAAAGCTGACTTCCAAGTTGAATCATCTGCATATTTTAGAACAACTAAAGAACAAAGAGAGGCAGAGAAAGCAGAATGATGTGGAGGGAGTTTGGCGTTACCGCAGCAACACCTGATGATCCTGAATAGGTTTCTGTCGCTCTGACACGTTCACCTGCAACATGACCACAAACAAACAGGTTCAGCACATGATCCTGCCTGCTCAACCCATCGTGTAGTCTGTGTATTGTGGACAACTGGCGTCTTTTGATGAACTTGTCATCATATATTCTCAAATCTCTTTGGCGAAGTACAAACCTGAAACATTGAGATAGACTGTCCGCTGAAAGTCCACCAATGGGATGATACAATCATACGGACTGCTGTCTGACTGCTGGACGTTCTTCATCAAGATGGAGAAGTTTCCCGTCTTGTGGAGTTCTGGGAAACTGGTGATTTGATCTTTATATTTCTTGTCCTGCGTTGAAGGTTTTGGTCCACTTTTGGTGATCTCCAGGACGATTTTATCATCTTTGTCCATCCAGTAGATGGAGCCATTCTTTCCGAGATCGTCGACGTTGCTGATGGTGCAGGGCAGCAGGACGGTGTCTCCAATATAACCCTCGACTTTAAGCTGGCAGGTCACTGCGAGACAAGACAAAAGGTTTCTGGACCACTTTGATATAAATTACAGACACGTGTGGTCATGTGGAAATCATTTTCCTGCTCGGCTGCAAACTGCACAGCGTGACGAACTAGAAAAATCAGCCATGTTGTCTTAATTCTTATAAAAACAACTTTATAGGGCTGTACCAAATATTTTAAAGCTTTGTTAATAACACTGCTTGTGAATGTGTTCTATTTAAACCTGGTATTTCTGCACAATTGCAGATAAAGATTAGGCTACACTAATATTATTACTATTGTTAGCCTTTCCTGCTCAGTTTCCAGACTGCAGTCGGAGAGCAGAGATGTTTCTTTATCTCCTGCGCAAGATTGAAGCTGCAGCCTTTATTTACTGACAAACTATAACCTGCATTGTGCATTTACATCCACTTTAAAGGAGTTACACTACTCTTACAACACAGCTGACTGTGTTTGAACGTAAAATCCTTCCAAAGTTCCCAGTAACTACCAACTAGTTCCAGACTAATGATTTACTAAATCAGGTTGCTAATAAAGACTTTACTGATGCGTAACTCTGTTGCTTGGGAACATCCGTCGCTCTGTCCAGTCTAGAGAAATCTTCAGTTAGATGCAGAGGCAGCTGAAACTCACCTGTATTTACCTTGCACAACAACAACAAACAAAGCAGAACCTCTTTGATCCTGTGGAGACACAAAACAAGTTCATAAATCACTCAAAGCATGGCAGACATCAACAACAACAGTTTAAATTTACGTTCATAAGCCAAAAGTCTACCTGGTTGTATTATATCATATTAATCAATAATGAAAAGCACTATTATTGGTCATATTTTCTCAGATGTGAGAAAGCAGAAGACTGTCTAAAAGGGAGTTCTGCAAAAAAAACAGTTCCACTTCCTGCAAACAAGGACAGTAAACACATAACTACAGGAACAGGAAACTGGAAACCTGAAGATTATGACTCCGAATCATGTTTTAACAGTCTTATCACTAAATAAACAGAACTTTTCCACCAGTTTATGGTCGCATGTATCATGTTGAAAGGTAACTTCTGTATGTGACCCTCAGTCACATTCAGGGCACGCAATATTATTGATCTAACGTAAAGGTAAAATGATATTTACCTGCTTTGTTGTAAAACAGTAACCACACGGCCGTTAAAGTATATAAATCATAATGTCGCTTTTTTTTGGACATTTGACGTTATATCTTTCAGTCACTTTATACTTCACTTTAGCTCGATAAAGCTCCTTAACATCAGCCTAAACATGACGAACTTAAACATCTGCTCGCGTTAGCTAACAAAGGTTTAGTAGTTCAAAATAGCTAACCTTTAGCTATGCTAAGTTAGCCTCTTTCCGGTCTAACTAGTTGACATGATATTGAGAGTCCAGGCCTTTTCCTGTCCTCCGGTTACCCACCCTGTTAAACGACCCATCTTGTATCCGGTGTCCACGACAGGTTTAAACTTGTAGAAATTGTGTTTTACTCCACCAATAGAAATCCCCTGGAATTAGCTCGAACAACGTCACGCTGGAATGTACGCAACGTGGCCTTGTGACTACGTCACACGTCAAATTTAATTACATTTCTGGGAAAAAAGTTTTATGCCAGTTTTTATATATTGTTATTTTGTTGGATAGAGAAAATAAAAAAGGGGAGGATTCCCCAATAAATAAGTACAATAAATTCCGGGCAAATTTATCACATATAAATCATGATTTCAAACATTTTACCCAAATTGAGTGTATTGTTTGAATTTCGTCATAAAAATATTCCCTCACAAATGTCATATAAAGTCTCTCGAGTGCTGTTTTATTAATTTATTTACTTATTAATTCTTATTCATATTGTATATTAGCCTACTTATAATTTTTGGTATTTTGGTTGTATTTATTGCTCTTATTTTGAATGTTTGTTCAAGCAAAATCAACTTTTTTAAGCCACCAATATCAGTATTGTTTCATTGAGCGTAGCCAAAAACACACCAAGGGTCATTTGGTTGTACATGCAGCACCTCAGAGTCATATGCAACACACCTGCCTTCATGTGTTCTGTTTTTATGTTAAAATGCACTGTTTGGTCTTTTTGTCTGTGAGAACATTTTGTTATGTGGATGAATGATCTTTCATTCGTTAAAATAAATAAATGAAAATAAAGCGGAATATGTTATTCAGAATTATGTTCAGAACTTTAGTCTTATGTAACGATTGTAATCAATTTACAAGAAAACAAATTAAATAAGATTAATAAAACAAGTTAAATGTTTTCCACATACTGAAGCAGTGAACACAGGGCTCCATTATAGAAGAGAAAAAAGTGAAAAGAATGAATGAAACTGACACAACAACAGATAAACGCTGCATTTGAAATAGGTGAAATACTGAAAACAGCTGCTACGCAAATATGTGCCTAATAGCACTGTTGGCCCAGAGTTCTGACGCCGACTTTTTTTTTACTGAACACCTCTCTAGGAACTATCTTAAAACATTGCATTCTTCACAAAGAAAACAATGGTTAGCAATTTTTGTTTCGCAGAAAAGAACTCGACAGTGACATGACCTGAATGTGGGTAAAAAGAAGACCGAGGAAAACGTAGACATTTCACAAGTTTCGAGGCGTTATTGTGTGTGTGTGTGTGTGTGTGTGTGTGTGTGTGTGTGTGTGTGTGTGTGTGTGTGTGTGTGTGTGTGTG
>JBBPCS010003674.1:0-12045 GCA_037974645.1 Hollardia meadi
GTTAACTTTACATTGTCCGTATGACAAGTTTAACGTTAACATTGCAACATGGTGGACCTTTATTTTCCAACCACACACAGACGCCTTACCAGGCTGTAAACATGTTTATTTCTGCTGTAAAGTTTGGCATTTTAACATGGGGGGCTCATGGAGATTGACTCCCTTTTGGAGCCAGCCTCAAGTGGCCGTTCGAGGAATTGCAGTTTTTGGCACTTCCGCATTTGCTTCATTTTTCAGCCCCGGAGGTTGCCGCTTGGTTGAGATGCGTCGTCCATCTTTATTTATGTCAATGACTTCAGACACGGGTCTGTTTTTCATACGGCATTTGGTGAGACCAGGCTGATTCCACCCATAGACAGCGCCTGAGAACTGAATATACACGAGGATAATTAGAGGCAGGTGAAACTAATCAGGGCAATCACAAAGACAGGAAGTGTCCCACGAGAGGACAGAAACCTTCAAAATAAAACAGGAAATATTTAAACTAAAACATCAAACTGTTACACTTTTTGCAGCTTTTTAAAGTAACAGCAGCTGCATTTAGAACTGTTGAGTATATTTACTCTCTTTGAATGAACAGTAATATCTTGTTTCATCTCTCTCTCTCTCTCTCTCTCTCTCTCTCTCTGTTCATACAGTATGAACAGCCCGAGGCTACATTTGGCTCAGGTGTGCTGCTACCTGCCCAGATGTGTTCATTCTTTCAGTGTGGCAGCAGAAGCAGGTAGGTTGACATTCACTCTCTTTGTAAGACATTAAAGAGTTTTATATATATATATATATAATTATTGACCCTGTTGGTGGTCGTTTCTGTACTTTGATGGGATGAGAAGTAAACCAGTTTGACCTTGTGGTGATTGATGATATTCATGCCTGATAGAAACTTATAGTAGATTGATTCCAAGTGTCATTAAAGTGTTATCTTTAACATCTGTATTGCTGTATATATGAGGTATTGTTCTGTAATGACCAATAGAAACTCTTCACTGAGTCGCACATTTGAATGGGAATGTGTGCTCGTAAACTCTGTTTTTATATTTTTAATTCAATGTTAAATTTTTTGAGCTGTGGGGCAAAATTCATGCATGAATGAGCATCTGCAACAAAACCAACCACCACCTGCAGCTCCTGCACATAATACAGTCGACTACCAGCTGCAAAGCTGTCAATCATCAATCAGTGAAAGTTCAATGAGGTTAAACAGGTAGCCAGTTTATGGGGTTGGGGTGCTTGGTCTGCAAGGGTGTTTGGGCGGATGGTTTGTGTCAAGTGGCATCCACGTGAATGCCAGGATCCAGAGTTTCCCAGCAGAATATTGCACTGTAGCGAGATGATCAATGTTATTCATTTCAACTGTCAGTGGTTTTAATGTTGTGGCTGATCGGTGTAGGTTTCTCTTAGATTGGAGTCGAGCAGGAACGTTAAGGTCACACTGAAGGTAATCAGCAGATTTTAACTGCAACAGCTCAAAGAGGGGCATGAAATGAGAAATTGCACGTGTTGTGATGCTCAATTGATGTTTTATATTGCAAAAACCTCAAATATGCAGTTAAATACGACTCTGGAGGAGACGAAACTGTTTGTGTTGATGAGGCTGAGCTACACTCTCATTTCCTGTCTCATTCATTTTACCATCAAACGTGCTCATTATAGGTTCAATCTGTTTTACCATTGCTTGAAAAAAACAACAACTCTTTAACGTTGACTGACTGCAAGACTCTTCTATATTTCACCAACGCCTTTGGGGCGGCTTCAGCTCAGGTGTCGCCCAGTGATTGGAAGGTTGGTGGTTCGATCCCCGGCCCCTGCAGTCTACGTGTCAAAGTGTCCTTGAACAAGACACTGAACCCCAAATTGCTCCTGATGCTGCACCATCGGTGTGTGAGTGCATGTGTGAATGGTTACCGCTCCTGATGAGGAGGTGGCATGCTGCAAGGTAGTCACTGCCACCTGTGTGTGAATGGGTGAATGCTGACTTGTAGTGTAAAGCGCTTTGAGTGGTCAAGATGACTAGAGAAGTGCTGTATAAATGCAGTCCAGCTCAGGGTCTCACTGATGAGGTTCCAGTGGCTGCTAACGGGGTTCTGGTGATTGTTGATGAGGTTCCACTAATTCCACTTTCATGAGGTTCCCAGAGGTCGAAGCAGGATTTGTGGTTAGCGAGGTAACTTCAGGGTTAACTCTGGGTTTTCAGTGTTACGAAGTTGGTTCACTTCTCACCATTGAAGCGTATGCTGCACAGTTAACCTGCTCCAGAACAGTTATGTTCCAGATAAGAGATAAACTCATATAAAAGGACCGCCCACTGACCAATCGATTCTCTGGAAAATGTCATCATCATTCATAGAAGATCCCTGGAGCTCGGTGCGTGGATCATGAGAGGCGTACTCCTGCGTAGGAGGCCCCCCTCCTGTCCTCTTCGTGATTTTCTTTCTTGTAATTTCATTGTGCTTTTGTACACCGACATCATCCTACAACAGAGGCTGGTAGAAGCACTAATGGACTGTGCCTGTTGCTCATATAAGATATGAAAGTACCACTTTGAATTACTACCGCTGGTTTGCAGCTGAAAGATTTAAGCTAAAACTGTAGAACACACACCATAAGAATACATCTAACCATCTACTCTTCCTGCATTTGGCAGCTGCAGCTGTGTTGCTTTTAGCCTGGATTGTGTGTTTAACTTGCCGTGTTCGCGATTTTTGGTCATGAGTTCCGAACTCCTCCACTTTCATGTGAACGCGCTCATGGATACGTTTGGAAATCCTGGATTAACTGATCGAGTTGATAACCACCTTTTGTGTGACCGCTTAGCGCAACTGTGATTGTTAAGGTTAGTGAAGCCAGATAACATAAAGATATCCTGGGTACGTTGAACTTGATTCGTAGCACAGGCCTCTAATGAAGTTTAGTGGACCCAAAATGCTGCACACAGACTCAAGAGAAGTTTGATTAGGTTTAATGCAAAAACTCTGACTCAAAGGGTGAATGATGACAGAGAGAGGACTGAGAGGCTGTGAACTCTGAGGAAGTGAATGTGATCCAGTGGGTGAACTTGCAGGAGAGATAAGTTGGGAGTGGCAGTAGAGAAAAGGGCAGGAAGGCATGTGGCTGAAGCTGAGCAGGCAGGCAGGTGAGGGTGAATCTGAGGCACAAGGAGTCACAATGTTTGCAAAGCTAAGTTTGGCCTGAGAGCGTTTTATTCATCCATGCTTTAAGTTTGGCACAAACTTCCCCGTTAACCCAAGGCTTCTGATTTTTGTCTGTACAGTAATCCTCGGTATAACATCACCTGTGTATTTGCTGGTGTAGTGGTGTATGTGTCTATGTCCTGGAACACACACCACTCTGTAGTGCCAAAGCTGTGATGTAAGGCTGCGTCTGATTGGTTGGACCGCTGCTGAATGGTCCGTGCCGTCAGTGTGTCCTGTTTGAGTTTCTGCCTACAGGCAGGCAGCAGCAGAACTGAGACATGATCTGATCTGCCTTATTGATCCCAAACTGGGACATTCTGAAGGGCAATTCTTAGGACAGTTGATGTGTTGATATCTCAGCAGAGCAGTCATTCTTGAGAATCTGATTTTTACTCAATTATCCTGAGAAATTATGTTTTAAATGATCAAAATCTCGGCTATTAAATCTTGTAAGCGACCAACCTCCCAGTGATTTAATTTTTTCTTCAATAGCATTTTTTGCAGCTGACTTGAATTTTGTCAACTCTGTCAGACACACGAAAAAATCCTAATATAATAATATAAAACATGGAGGAAGTGTTTAATGATTTTTGTTGCAATAAATACAAGCTTGTTTAATTAGCTGCATAATCAAAAAGTTTGATATTATTCAAGAAAAAGGAGGCAAAGACACACCTCTGTCTACATCAATGGAGCTGAGGTGGAGCTTTAACAATTTTATGTTCCTGTAAATCACAGAGAACTTGTCATGGTCATCACACGTCTCCACCCCGACAAAGAAATCACAGAAATGACCGAACTTCTGAAGTAGACTTCAGAGGCTAAATTCCTGTGCCAAGTTCTTGTTGACTTCTACAGAGGAGCAATAGAAAGCATCCTGACTGGAAACATCACAAATTGCCATGTTTCGTGCTCGGACCAGATCAGGAAGGTTCTGCAGCAGGTGATTAAAACCGCCCAGAACATCATTGGTTCACATCTACTGAGCGTCAGTCATCCACTGCCGTACCACCAGACTACAGAGCAACGTTTTTCCTCAGGCTGTCAGACTCATGTTTCATCCTCCACACTCCACCTTAAATAGTTTATATTACCTCCGACCAAGGAGGTTATGTTTTCACCCGTGTCCGCTTGTTGGTTTGTTTGTTTGTTTGTTTATTGTCACCAGGATTACGCAAAACTTGGTGGAAGGATGGGGCATGGGCCAAGGAAGAACCCATTAAATTCTGTCTTGGATCCGGATAAAGGGGCGGGAAATTCCAGGAATTTTTTATCTATTTCTTTAACATTGCGAGATAGGGCTTTATTTGTGACATTTTCATTAATTTTCCATAAAATAATGCACGGATCTTGATTTTAAAAAGCCGGCATATTTAGAGGGCTGGTGTCTACGACTGTGTACAAATTAGTGCGGATCCAAATAAAAATCTGGATCTAGTGGATTTAAACTTGTTTTCATAGGGGGGTAGTCTTTTCCTGGCTGCTGTACGGTAACAAATAGTGCTAGAAACCTGCAACTGCAAATTATATAATCTTGTGTTATATAATGAACATTTAGCTCCTTGAATCTTTAATCTATAGATTTCAATTATAGGATAACTTATGTAGTATCTTGGTAAGTTTTTGTGAATGTAATGTTCTCTGCGATCGGTGTGTGTGCACCTGAAATTCAGGTGCGTTTGTTGTTTGTTTGTTTCCTCTTGTTGCGTCTTCCAAAGAGATACATGATAATATCAATATTACCTATTACTCTGTGCACACAGTTAACAAAATAAGAGTCAACATTCAAAAAAGTCTTAAAATATTGTTCAACACGAAGATTTCAAAACTTGTTACACTTCAAATAAATGTTATCTATTCGTGTAAATTTTCTGTCTCCCTCCAGGGTATCATAAAGTTAACAGCAATAAAACATAAACGTTGCTGCTGTTACTTTCAGCCTGTTATTAACTATCAGTACTGCATTGTTCAATTTACAGAAAACATTGTACTCAGAGCTAAAGTGGAAACGCTGTGGGGTTCAGTAAATCCCCACACTTACTGCTGAGGCCTAAACATTCCCGTTAAAGTTCATCAGTCCCTTCAGGGTTCACACTTTACTGCTGTATGTAGGGAGAGGCACAACAAAGTAGGACGGTGAGGTCCGTAAGCATCACTCAAGTTATACAACAGAATACTAACAAAATAAAAGAGATAATAAAAATGTGTTTATATTGTGGAGAAATCTGTCAAAACAAAAAAAAACTTTTTGCTAATGTTGGCTCCGTAGAAATATATGGGATCTGATTAATATCTGGAAAACAATCTATATCAACAATCTACTATTTATTACTCCAGCAAGTAGGCCAACCCTTAGTAACGACCCAGGAACAGAGAGGATTTCTAGTCCCTGTTGATTCAGCCAACCAGTTTGAGCTGACATTAATACTTTCTAGAGATAGTGGGATTTCCCAAAAATTAGAAACACAAAGCTGCCTTGCTAGGTCAAACTTGTTGTAATGTAGATATGTGCTGAAAAGACAGATTTAGCTACATGCAGGTATGTGAACTTCACATGCATTTTTAAGCTAGTAGCACCGTGCCACCAGCACAGCTGATGGAAGATGCCAGAGCGTCCAGTAACATCAAGGCAGAACAGAGTTTCTGTGTGATCCAAAGATTTCCAATAATTCCAGAGTGTCCAAAAGTTTTTAAAAAATTAATTGAAAGAAGATGGATGTGATCATTAACAAAATTCATGTTTGTATTAGCTTTATACTGTATGTTGGAGAGCTTCTGCAGATGTTGTGGTTAAGTTCAAGTTACAAAAACTGAAGTCAGGAAGACTGGATTGTTTTTAGGCCAGGAGGTTTGGAGCTCTGGGGGTCTGGAGGTTTGGTGTTCTGGAATTCTGGATGTTTGGGGCTCTGGAGGTCTGGAGATTTGGGGCTCTGGGGTTTTGGGGTTCTGAAGGTTTGGAACTCTGGAGGTTTGGGACTTTGGAGGTCTGGAGGTTTGAGGTTCTGGAGGTCTGGAGATTTGGAGATTTTAGGCTCTGGAGGTTTGGGGTTCTGGAGGTTTGGAACTCTGGAGGTTTGGGACTTTGGAGGTCTGGAGGTTTGAGGTTCTGGAGGTTTGGAGGTCTGGAGGTTTGAGGTTCTGGAGGTCTGGAGATTTGGAGATTTTAGGTTCTGGACGTTTGGGGCTCTGGAGGTTTGGAGGTCTGGAGGTTTGGAGGTTTGGAGATTTGAGGGTCTGGAGGTCCAGAAGTGTTGATTGTGAAGATGTTGATCAGTTCAGTTATTTAATGCTTCTGTTGATCAAAGATTTCATGTATTTGTGGAAACAGTTCATTTGTCTGCTAATGGTGAACATCCAAAAGACAACATAATGTATTATATATTTAAATATATTAAAAATAAACTGGAAGTAAACCACAATATTGGACCTGCAGACAGACATTCAATCAGACTTATTATCAATTTTTCATTCAAAACTGAATCCACATACAACTGTTACAGATCTATGAACATGTTTTCTCATAACGTTAGATTAGGTTGTTGTTAGCCACATGCTAAAACTGTATTTAGGTTGTGTTTGAATGTCAAAACTGTGTAAAACCTGCAGATTAATGTGAATTCATGAAGCTGCCAGAATGTTGTGTCATTCTCACTGTTACACACAGATGCGTGTTTTCTTTGTTTAAGGTGACAAAACTTGTTTTGAGATCTGACCTCAGATCAGATGTCGGTGTTTGAATTCATGCATTTGAATAATTGAATTGAATAATTTTTGTGTGTGTGTGTGTTCCACCAGAGAGATAGAGACCTCAGAGACCAGCAGGCATCCCAGCACAACATGATGATCATCTTTTTCATCGGTGAGTAGGAAGGAAGGAAGGAAGGAAGGAAGGAAGGAAGGAAGGAAGGTGTATTGATCCAGGTATCCAGGTAGAATGGATCAGGTGTATGGCAGGTACATATTTTGGTATTAAAATAGTTCTGTCTTCAGACATGTGATCACTTGTTGAACCCTGATGGAGAATTTTTCTGCTTGTTGTCGCTTGATTTTCCTTCCACTCCACTCTGTCTAAACAGTATAACATGTGTAAGGGATCATGGATTCAGGTGTCCATTTACACTTTCCCTGAGGGTTTGACTAATACCTGGAAGGATCATCAGCATCCCATAATGGTAACATTGTTCACTCCTCCAGTAAATAGGACAAACATTGGATACGACTTGGCAGCAGAGATTTTTCTAGTCCACTGAGCTCATAGAAGCCTTTGTCTCAGCTGTGAGCCAGAAAGCTAGCGTTATGCTAGCAAGATAACACTGCGTACAGTTGACAAACAGTAAATACACATTATATTTACTGACAGTATGTTTAACAATAACACTATCCAGCTTTCCAGCCATGTCATTGTGCCCAAATCAACATGAAGGTTGATTCAGCCGCAGCCTGAAGTAGAGAGTTGAACAGCCATCTCTCACATTATCAGAAAGTTCAGAGGGGCAGTGTCATAGATCTAGGAAATCTGGGGAAATATGGATACAGCCTCGGAGCTTTCACATTGTGGGGCCCATACAGCAGGCGCACTAGTGACTTCCGCCGGTCGAGCAGCTAAATTCTGGTTTAGCGCTCTGCTAACATGAAGGGGAATTAAATTATTTAATCATGCGACTCTTGTAGATTTTTACAAATGTAATCAGACCGAATGGATCAAATTCTGATATCAAAACGAGTCATTTTGAAATGACTCAGAAAAATGTATCCACCGTTTTACAGCGGCTCCTTTCACCATGTAAGCTTAGGGCAAAAAGTCTTTTTGGGCCCCTGTGCATCACATGATGTTGTAATTCCACTGTTTGGCCACAATGTCAATTGGCTTCACATCCTGCCACTCTTCCTGGGGGATTGGGAAGTGTAGGCTGCTTGAGGCTTGTGTGTTACAGTCGCCCTCCTGTGGTGAGGATGAGGCACTGCAGGACAACACAAGACTCGATGTATTAACTGCCCATTTTGTTGTTTTTTGTCTTGATCTCATCGTTTTCGTCTTCCATGTGATTTAATTCTCCTGGTGTTAACTCCACGAGCTGCTTCTCCTTTTTATTCTCAGTTTCTCTTCGTTCAGCTGCATCCCAGTCAGCAAAGTTGTCATACTCTCCACAAAGGTTAAAAGAAATGCTGAAGTCATTGTCATAATGAGATGTTGCTTGCTAACATGTTGCAACAAATTGTAAACAGAGGCTTTGACTGCATCCCTGTCGCTATACTTACTCATTTTATATACAGGCTCATACTGTAACGTATGCAGCCAGCACATTAAGAACTGAATTACTTAGGAAGTGTCCAATATGAGGAATTAATGGACAGCCTGCAGCCAATCAGAATCAAGTATTCACCCAGACCATGGTATAAGTAAGAGATGTTGTCCTACAAGGTGTCCATTATCAGGAAATAATGGACGACAACATGACACTTTTTAAGGGTCTGAATATACTCACAGAAAGACTCTCAGATGATGAAATTTACATCATGCAGATCCTAATGGACCCTCACTCACTCATGGATACATTAAGTACAATTGTGGCTTAAAACGCAGCGACAGATTTGAGATCTCCACTAGAATAAGACCCATCTATCCTTCTGCAGTTTTTCTTCCAGCAGCTCAGCTCCAGGACCTCCAGGACCAGTGTCCGGGCGGCTCCTGTAACCCCCAGCTCGGTGACCTGATGGTGGGTCGAGCGTCTCAGCTGTCAGCCTCGTCCACCTGCGGTCAGGATGGACCACAGAACTACTGCATCATTGGATACCTGGAGGTCAGAGGTCATATTATAACATTGGTGGAGGGGGGGGGTTCATGTTTGTACTTATTTTTTATGCCTCATATACGCTTCATACGCAAATTTTGACAAAATTACAAACTGTGCTGATTGTTTAGATCTTCTGTGCTGCCGGGTTGAACGTGTGTGTGAAGAATCCATGTTTCAGAATTCTTCGCAGCAACATCCATATTTGAAGCACTGTAGTCCACCACAAGCTCTTTTGATATTGAGCTTCAGGTGATTGTCGTTGCACCATGAGACCAAGCTCTCGATCGGTCACTGCATATATTATACGAGTGTGGACAGACATGGATGGAAACTGCAACTTCACTGGTGCGCGATGAATCTGTTTTTATTTCCGCTGTTTAAAGTGCAGCTGAACTCTGGGTTCTCCCTCTGTGTGTTTTGTCCTCTTTATGTTTGCTGTCTGATTGATGTGTTTCTGGCTTGTGCTCTGACTTTCATACTCAAACATGTTCTGATCTGTCACCATTATCTGCCGCTGTTATTCTCTGCACCCTGAGGAATTAATTCTTCTCCTCATTCCTGCATTTTTCTCCCCTCCACCTCTCCACTCTTTAGAATCCTTGTTCTAACTTTCGATTTCATAAAAACAAACATTTTTCTTGACCTTCTTACAAATTTGTCTTTGATTTGATTGATTGGATTCACTTTTTATTGATGGGTCATTTCTGCTATGACTTCTCTACACTGTAAAATTGCTAAAAACAAAAAATATGTACACTGTTGAGCCAGAAAATTGAAAATGCAACAACAAATGTTTTAGTACTCGAGTACTTGTTTTCGTTTAACAGATCAAGTACTTGAAAAAAAAAAACATATAGTATAGCCTATATACGTATAATAAATATAATTTGACACAATTCTATAATTAAAGTTTACATTTTTTGGATGGGACACATGTCGCTCTCTATGAGTGATGTTTGGAAGTATTTAGACAAAATAAACAAAATGAATGTGCAGTCAAGCTATGTTCTGTTAAACTTGCGTAACGACTAGTTCGATGATTAACCATTTGCGGATTAAGCACGAGGAGAAAACACAAAACAAACAAATAATCTCTCATCACCTCACTGCATGTCTGTTCATTCTGTTTAAACTGTAAATTCGCACAGCTGCAGATACAGATTAGTCTACACTCATATTATTAATATTAATAACTCCAGAGCGTTAACGTCCAAAAGTCCACATTTATTGGAAAAAAGATTTTAGGATTTTATCTAACGAAGTTATCTGTTGGCGTTTTCACTGCGGTCAAAACTATTTCCTCTCCTGCTCGCCGCGCACACAAAGGCAGACACACCTGTGATGTCTAACAACAAGCAACAGCACCATAAATTACATTTGTTTAACCACAATAACAAAAAAAAAAAAATCCCCCAAAAAAACAAAGCAAATCAAATCACATTTTATTTATATAGCGCCAATTCACAATAAAAGTTATCTCATGAGGGTAGGTCTAGACCACACTCTTTATTCGGCCTATTAGTTGTTAATTATTAGCAGCGGCTGGTTTGTCCACAGCTGCTCACGTTAACGCAGTGACTCTTGCTTTGGGACTAAACCCCTTCACCTTTTCAGCAGCTGGGAAACAACACACGGGAGCTTCACTTTGGGCTTGAGAAGCTGCAGCCTTTATTTACTGACTAACTGTGACGTTTTCCTCCTGCAGCGCTCAATTCAGGATCACTCTCTTCACTGCACGAAAAAAAACAGATTTTTGACCCGATTAGCATGCACAAACCTCACAAGTACCTGCAGTTAATGGCAGTTTTGCCATAAATTCAAGGTATTGCCATGTTGCCTATATTTTTTTTATATTTGTGAAAATGTTTTGTTTTAAGAAGTCATTCATTCTCATCTTTTTTTTAAATTTTATTTCCCACAATTAAGACACAGATAAGGAGTATAACAAACAACATTTGAGGTGTGCTTTGAGTTTTTAGTTTGGCCCATGTCCCATCTGCTAACATGGAGGGGGA
Source organism: Hollardia meadi (assembly GCA_037974645.1). Lineage (NCBI taxonomy): Eukaryota > Metazoa > Chordata > Actinopteri > Tetraodontiformes > Triacanthodidae > Hollardia > Hollardia meadi. The sequence continues at coordinate 11,005 of JBBPCS010003674.1, forward strand.
GGGGTTTATGACCTATACTGCAGCCAGCCACCAGGGGGCGATCCGGATGTTTTGGCTTCACTTTTGGGGAGCTCTCATGTCGTCCATCCTTGTATAGAGGCAATAATTCAGTGTCATTTTGTCAACAGCAACAAGTTGTATTGAAGCAGGTCAAAGAGTCGCTGACTACTAAATATAGATTGATGATCAGTAACTTTAAGATCTTGATTGTGATCAATGAAGTGTTGATGGTAATGTGTCATCGTCCGTCAGGAGGAGCAGAAATGTTTCACATGTGACTCACGGCTGCCGTACAATCGCTATAGCAACCCCAACAGCCACCACATCGAGAACATCATCACGACCTTCGAGCCCGAGAGAAAAATGAAGTGGTGGCAGTCTGAGAACGGTGAGTATACACCAACATGAAGTCAGACGGGAGAGAACCTCAAATGCTTTAAACTGAATGTTTCGTCTTTTTCTTTCAGGTTGTTTGATCCTTTTTAAATAAAGTAATTAATCATCAGATGAAGCACATTTTCCAAAAACACCAGCAGAGAAGAATTCTAAAAACAAACCGGATTCATAGTTTTTAGTTTGTTATGTGTGTATATATATATATATATATACATGGTGGTGAAAACATTTGACCACTGCAGAGATATTACATCATCAGCTTTAGGTGGAGGAAGGGGTTAGCATAGCTGCTATTGGTAGCTAGTTAGCAGAATGTCTCTGAACAATTTTCACTTCTGGGAAATGCATTTTAACAGGTTGCAACATCAGTGTAAACAAGGAGGGATGTATATAGAAATGCTGTACGTACCCTCCAACATAACATCATCAATAATCATTATATTGATCAGTAGCTAGAATGGCACTCAGTAGAGCGCATACCTCCACCAAGGCCCAACAGCCCTCTTATTTAAGCTTTAGCACCAACTGGTGACACTCTGTTAGTGCCTTACTGAATGTCTATTAACTTAGCTACACATTGGTGGTAGTTGCAGGTTTCTAGCGCTATTTGTTACCATACAGCAGCAGGAAAAGACTACCCCCCTA
>JBBPCS010003675.1:0-12041 GCA_037974645.1 Hollardia meadi
ACACACACACACACACACACACACACACACACACACACACACACACACACACACACACACACACACACACATTTGAGACACACAGCCACACAGTTAGATGATGGTAGTCTCTAGGTGATTGCAATGTCAGATCCTTGGTGACTACTGGCTTAATTTTTGACTAAAAGCAGTCACCATACACCTTTAAATTGGCATTTTTAGTGAATTGATCTATCAAAATTTTATAGATAATGTAAATATAACAAGAAAAAAATGCAGTCATGTTTTTTTTTGTAGTTCTGACTCATTCAAAAAAAAGTAAAGAACATGTTTTTTATGTGTAAAATGAAAACTGTTCAAGTCAGCTGTAGCTTGGTTTTGGTCCCAAACCATTTTCAACAAATATTGTCTTAATGAGGTGGATGTTTTGCATATTCAGAGAACAGCCAGAATATATTTAGCCATATAAATTAGGGAAATATATCCATGCATTTCTTAAACAGCTTGGCTTGCACGTAGTTGATAATGTGCCTGTAATAATTTCAATCCAACATGACTAAAAACAGATTTCTCAGAAATACAAAAAAAAAAAAAAAATTCACAAATGTATCCCTTCCATTACACTGTTACAATATTTTCACCACTCTGTAACCTTCCTGTTAATTGGACCACTAGTACAAAGAGCCTCTGTGTATTTGCACACAGATGACAGTTCATCATTTGCCATGAGCAATTTCCCTGTTATTACAGCTTGGAACCTCAGTGTAAAAGGTCAATATTTATCTCTTCCTCACACCCACACATGCTTGTGCACACACACTCGCTGCCCTCTCGTTACCAATGAAAATGAGAATTGAAATGGTGGGAAAAGTTGAGCCTATATGGGAGAAATGAAAATGCTAATTTGGACAAGGTATAAAACTCATGCATGCTGCATTATTCCCCCTGGAGTTGTCGTTTCACCCCAACAAGATTCAATATCTTTTTAATTATGGCCCTCTGCAAGGAGAGGGCCCTACACGTCCATCTCTCGGCGCTCAGTTTAACGTATGGGAAGATGATATCTCAGCGGGCTCCTGTGCTCTCTGTTCTGTTAAAGAGCAATACGTTCTTAAATGCTGTGCCCCGCACGCCAAGCCTTCACGCATCTCTCTGCTGTTGTAGCTCCCAGGAAAAACCAAGTTAGGAAAGATGTGGTTGAGGTTAATCCCTGGTTTACCCTCAGCTGTTACTGAAAAAATCTGCAAGTAAAATATTATGTTCACCCTAAGGCTTTTCATCTGTTATCCTTCAGTTGTACCACTTAAACGCACGCCAATCTGTCCTGTCCCTCTCTGCTGGATCTGTCAGTGATTACTGACAGCAAACATCAACTCTCATAAAATCAGCACCCCACAGTGACAAGCACAGCCCGGCGGACCACACTCCATCCCCGCGGCTGATCAGTGGGTTGATAGCGCGGCAGAGATGAAGACCCCCGCGTCTCATCAGGAGACCAGAGGGTGGCGTCTCTGAGGGCAACCGGTGGGCGGTGTGCTAAACTGGAACACACAACACAAGTTTAGGCCTAATCATCTCATTGTCTCCGTTCTGCTTGAAAGGATCAGCAGCCACGCTAAGCTCCTCAGGGTACCAGCCCTCAGCTGCTGTCTGCCATCTTGCTTTGTCTGTGTTGTTGTTTGTGTTTGCTGAGCAGAGCCAATGTTCTCAGTGGCATTGTTCAGTTTTTTTAGTTTTTTTATTTTGTTCACCTTTTCAATTTTGGTTTTAGTTAATCATTGCTTCTCCTTTCTGTTGTCATTGAGGTGTTGTTATAATTCTGATAAAGGAACAGAGGCTGATTGTGAGCCTGTCAGTTATTAAGTATTTCTTGTCAGGCGTAATTTGGAGGAGGACTCTGATCATTTCCTTAAGTAAAAGTTGTAATGTAAAAAAAAAAATCCCATCTCATGTGATGCAACTGTGATATTGGAGAGCCTCCAGTGATCAGTGTGACAAGCAATAAGTGATTTTCTATTCACCTGTTTTTATGCACATTTACATTAAACACTGACACAAACTTTATTACACTTGATTGAATGGTAAGGTGAAATGGACACAGACTCAATCATGACATACAGTACATCAAACAATTGGCAGCGTCCACTCCAAGCTCCCGTTCCACTGGAGAGACAAACAGTAGCAGCAGGCAGAGACATCAGATCGGTGTGTAGCGATGATGAGTCCGTAAACTTCCTCAAATGAATATGAAGCAAACAGAAATGCCGTATTTCCATTACGGTTTCCACCTCATTTTCCACTGTCTCAGGTTTGGCTGGAGCTTTTTTTAATTATGTCATCTTGTTGCATCCTCTTTATCTGTAGTGGTTTAATGATGTTACCAGCTGTTATTCTCAATGGACCAACTATTAATTTTTGCATAAGTTTGGAAACATACATTAATTAGCATTTTCTTTTGCTAGTTTTGGAAATCTGCTACAATTTGCACTACATTTGTAATTTGATTTGATTATTCTCATATTAATCTCATCGATTTATACATTTATTACATGTTCATATGAATATAATCTTTCATACAGCAGTCTGTGAATCTTTAACATCATGCTAGCATAAGTGGAAGAGTGGGTATTGTAAGTTTGAATGCTTTAGTTGAATGTTAACATTAAAGTGAAAAAAAGTTTCATTAATTTGAAATTGTACTTAAATAAATGTTTAAATTTCCCACCACAGACAAGCAAAACTATTTTAACCCAAGAGGAAAGAAAATGTAAAATCTTCAAATGTAAAACCGATTGTATAAAGAAATGAGAGATAAACCTCTCAGTAAGGTATTTTGGTGATGCTGACCTGTTGCTATCGTTCTGCTCTTCCTTTATTTCGACATATAAACAATAGTGCATCACAAATCGGCGCCTGCTCTGCCACGCCACTATGAATAAGCCCCTCTCCCTGTACAGCATCTGCCCAAGTCTGTGTAGACGTGTTGACCATCTGCAGTTAATCTAGCATAGGATGTCCAGGATTTATTGTGGCTTTGTACTGTATCTTCTGGAAACTGTCCTAGCTCCCATGGTACAGTACATGGTATACAGGACATTAGCTTGTCATGCAGAAATGATAGAATATATTATATACCACCAATTCTCCCAGTAGAGCTGAGAAAGTAGAAGCACCTTGCTGTATAACATTTCATGTTTTTTGTTTTGTTTTGTTTTGGTATTAAGAGATAAATGATCAGGGATCATGGGATGATGACCACCTGTCCATCTGTGGCCATTGCATGCTAAACTTTTGTTGTGGTAGAAACACAACAGAGGCAGAGAGAGAGACAGCAAGCCTGAGATAGATAGAGAGAGAGAGAGAGAGAGAGAGAGAGAGAGAGAGAGAGAGAGAGAGAGAGAGAGAGAGAGAGAGAGAGAGAGAGAGCTTGTAGCCCCCTGAGGGCCTCAGTCCTGTCTGTCACTGTGCCAGAGCGATTTGCCCTGTAACTGATCCATGGACACAGAGTCTACAGGTCAACTGTGACAGCCTGCTTGGTGTGTGCGTGTGTGTGTGTGTGTGTGTGTGTGTGTGTGTGTGTGTATGTGTCTTATGTGGGTGTGGGTGGGTACATCAGTGCATCTGCATTCTGTCTCCCCTGATGCCGGTGGCTGTTAGTCTTCATCTCGTGATGCAGAATGCAGACATGCTTGCATAGGAAGTGTGCATGCGGCCATTTGCCGCTAATGAAATGAGATTCAGGTAGGAGAAGGGCGTCACAGGGTTAGAGATACACAAGAGCAATATGTTGCCGCAGCAACAGTCAATGAGACTTTGTCCACGTGAGAGAGGTTCATGTAGGGAGAGTGAGAGACTCAGAGAGAGAGAGAGGCAGAAACAAGTGGAAGTAAAGCAGTTGCCATAGCTACTCTCCATTGCAGCTGCCTGTAAATTTGTCTCTCCCCAATGTGAGTGTGTCTGCCTGACTGACGCACTGGCTTTAGCCTCATGGCTGTGTATTAAATATACAGCGCATGTGTGTGCGATGCCCTAGTGTATCACTGGTATTTTAGGGTGTGTGTACTGTGTATGAAACATTTGATGCATGTTTCAGCAGGTATTTCACATATATATAAGCAGGTTTCAAAGGGAGCCAAACAACTTCCATTTCTCTTCCCTTCTAACAGATGATGTAGTGGTTATTTATGTGGCTGTTCTGCACTACTGCTCTCTCATATCCCCAAGCCTACACACACACAGAAGCCAACAGGGGCTGTCAATGTGCCACAGTTTTAAGTCTTGTGCACCATATGCTAGGCTCCTGGCAGGCAGAAGTATCGTTGCTCCCAGTCAACAGGGAGACTGGTTCAAAGGCCAACGAGGGTCCATCAGGGACCATCCTGCATGCGCACAGCACTGTAGCAGGCGTGTGATGAAGCCTCTCATGACTGACTGACTGACTGGGTAAAATATTCTGCATGCATTTTTTAAAGACAGTTGCTAGAATTTATCATCATGTCGTCATAGCTTTAATGAATGACAATTCAGTTATTCAGCCTTTCCCCACAACATTCATATTTACAGAGTATTTGATAGGATATTCAGTTTATTGTTTTAAAGTAAACATTTGTAAGAAGACGAGTGGAAACAAAAGTGATTGGATTTTTCAGTCATGTTCAAGAAACAAAATATATAAATAAAATGTATTTAAAAAGCTGAATAGCCATTAAATCACCAAACTGACAATTATAAGAGATGATTTTCAATTCAAGTTTAATTTAAATCACTTAAAACAACCTAGGCAGATTCAGTTTTTGTAATGAAGTACTTGCTAGAGGTATTAACAGAACCAATCCTATACCTAAACTTTGTGTCATGTTTTCCATTAAAATAAATAACATTTTGTCATGGGAGTTTTCAGTTATCTTTCCTTTTTTTTTTACCTCAACGCTGGATAAACTAACAATTTGTGCCAGTGCAAAATGATAGCATGAAAAAGAAAAGTGTTTTCTAGAGATTCCTCATAGGGGAATTAACCTCCAAATAGGCTGATGTAGCTGTCCCTGCAGCTCAGGGCAAGTTGCAATTTGCATTTATGGGAGTTCCAAGGTGCAAAACAAAATGAGGAAATTATGGAAATTCATGGCAGACATGATATATCAAGAGCCTGTGGCCTTTTATTATCTGTTGACTGTGCACAGAATGTTCCTCAGACATTGGCTTTACTCCTTGCAGGTTTTGACTTTGATATGGCTCCTTGTATCGTGCTGGTGCTTTTATACCTGTAAATTGCTCTTGTGGTGCTCGGTGTGTTTGCTGTGTCGTCCCAGAGTGCCTTTTTACACACTGTTAAAACACCTCTGTGCAGCAGAGAGCTCCTTGGGGTGAGCTTTGACACCAACACTTGGTGCTCTTGCAGCAAAAAGAGCTGCTGTGCACACTGTTTTGTTGTCACATTTGTACGTTCTCAGTTTGAACTACTTACATATCTCTGCCCTCGTGCTTTAATGTAGTGACACAGGTGGGATCAATTGCACACGCGGTTTCTTGTGCGCTTCAGATTGCATCAGTGTTGGTCAATCTGGGCTTCAGTGTTAATAAGAACAGTCAGAGGTAGTGATATACAGGTTAGCTCTAACATGCTACACCCAGTGATTTTCGTCTTGCTTTCATCACCAGGAAACATTTGATCAGATGCTTGTAGCGGTGTCTCTTGTTGCTGCCTGTTGCCGGAATCATCTCCTGAAATCTAAATTACCACAAGCTCATTTTTAAGAGCTGACATCTAGCTGCAGGGAACAGTGCAGTTCTGATACAGTTCTCATCTGTTTGCACGGTATAATATGGTCTCACACAATATGTGATCAAAGAGAATATGAGGCATAAATACAATTATTTACTTTATTTTCTTTTTTTGCTCTGCTTCCTCTTCTTTGTGTGTGCAGATATCCGTGACCGCAGGAAGAAGCCGGTGATGCTGTTTATTCACGGAGGCTCCTACATGGAAGGCACCGGAAACATGTTTGATGCCAGCGTCCTGGCCGCCTACGGCAACGTGATTGTGGTGACCATGAACTACCGGCTTGGTGTGCTCGGTAAGTCAGCTGGACGCCTTCTTTATATGAACAAAATCTCTTTATATGCTGCCATTGCGATAAGATAATCATGTTAAGAAATCAGCCACCATAATAATATATTCAATCTGAGATCTTCTCTTTTTCTTTTTCACTGCCCGCCATCCCTCCAAACACAAAACAGTCATTTGTAAACACATACACAAGTCGATTTCACTCAGCAGACTCTTCTTCTCTTCTATTTTCCGAATTGATTAAGTCGGTGATGGATGACATCGACAGAATTCATCAATCTAATGACAAGCAGTGCAGGCGTTGAACATGAGAGCTCACTCGCACATGGATTTTCTTTGTTGATTAATCCAGATGAAACACTCTTATTGTGTACTCGTATTGCATTCTTTGAAAGCCAAGGTTTCATAAAAGGGACACAAACATTCACACTTAAAGTGTGAGGATTTGCACCAAAAGTATTGTAGTATTTAATTTGTGAACAAGTGTCTTTCTTTCCATAATAAGTACCCATAGTCCTTCCACACTTTGTCAAGTAACTATATGATCATAAAAATGTAATTAGATGGTCACAAAATGCTATCGGCAACTGCAGTGAGGGTTCTGTATTTCTTATTATGTTTTAATTTTGCTACTGAGTCCTGCATTCGGTCTCAAGTCACACTTTGCTAGTAACTCTCACAGAAAGGCCGTTTTGTGAGAGCATGCAAATCAGATATAGATCTGGCAATTTTACTGACACAGAACTGCACCTCACAATTCTTCATTTTAACTGCATGCCCTTGCCTGGCGCCTCCAACCTCTAGATCTCTAGTTCGCAGCTGTGTAATTCATTCCACAAAGAGCAAGGACTGTAAAAAAGAAAAAATGCCTTTACAGAGTGTTCTGGTAGGAGAAGGCATGGTTATGATGCACTTTTGAGCTGTCACCACCAGACACAGCATGGTCAAAGTAAGGGATTTGGAAAGTAGTTAAGGTGGCTTTACAGGCCGTGTGGAGTTAGTATAGTGTAACCTGTCTGGTCAAGTCACTGTGAGATCCTGCCATAGCCAGCTTTTAAAAAAACGAAGAGTATTATCTGTCACCTCAGCTCTCCAGCACAAGCTCGTCATCCTTTTTTCCTGAAAATACACTCGACTTCTCTTTGTTACTCACCGCACTCTGTCTCGTTCCATTGAGACCAGGTAATTTAGCTTGTAGAGGAGGAACATGCCTCTGAGGAGGCAGGTGCTAACTAAAGGAAACTAAGTGCATTAGATATTTCATTAGCCAAGAAGAAAGTGAACTGCTGGAAGCTGTTTCAAAATTGGCTGCCTCACTTTGATTTGTTTTGTTTCCTTTTTAAAGAACGTTTCTGTGTTGTCTTTCAGAGCACTTACACAGCCTTTACAACGTTGACAGATTTTCATTTGCATGTAATTACCTAAGTGTTTGCTTTTCAATGCATCTTTATTGAGTTCATCAGCATTTTTGCTACAAGTGGATAACAAAATGAAATCTAAAATGTCACTTTTACTCGAGATCCCTGAAGCTGCCAGGAAACCAGTGTGTGACAGGAGTGTGTTTCTTTGCTTTTACATTCCAGTGCCCTTTTAAAATAAAAAAAAAACATTTCTGAAAACAAAACAGACAACCTTTTTTGGAATAGAAAATGTTATCAGATTTCCTGCTTCATGTTTGATCTACTGGACCTATCATAGTTGGTCAATGTCTGGCTGTGTGTCCCACCTCCAAAAGAAGTGGTTTCAATATTTCTATATCAAAGAATTACATTGAGTACAAAGTTATCATGACCGATAGAAGTCATGGCAAAAAATAAGACCTAATTTAAAATAGTGACATTTTGTTCAATTTATAGTAACACCAGTTGGTTAATATATTTGTGACTGTTGCTAATTGCCACAAAATGGGCTTCATAAGAAGTCATACTGTAGTCTGATTGTCTTTGAGTCTTTTTATCCCAGCTTATGCCTCGTATGTAGAGTTTTAATCCTCTTCAGAGGAATCCGAATAAGTGCATTACTAACAGAAATTTCAAAGTGGATAAAATGAGTCGGTATCACTCCAAGTTTTTCACTGAAGTTGATTCACCTAAGAAACCAAATAATGATAAAGTATTAGATGTGCATTAGGACTGGATCTTATTTATCTCCTCTTGTGAATTGTTACATTTCTCCCACCATATCTTTACATGTCTCTCTCTTCACTAGTCTGGTGGCATTTTTTTCTTCTTTCAGCGCCCTATCTGTGACACTCTCATCATTTTCTTTTAGTCAAGGAGAAAGCAAATTAGGAGGGAAACTTTGTCATTTGTATGCAAAGAGAAGGCCACAGCTATCTCCCAAATATGAGAGCCATCCAGTGCAATTTGGCCATGATTGGGAGAAATGTGAGTAATCCTTCGCCCCATGCATCCTATATGATGGATGGTATATTCCTTTGACGGAGAGAGACTCGCAGAGAAGCCAGGATGAGAGTTAGAAATGCACATTGGTGTGTTCGGGGGCGGCGTGTGTTGAGAATGTGTAGCTGCATGTGTTCATGCATATCAATGTCTGCTCTGTGGATACACTGCAAAGGTTCCTACTGTGTTTGTGTTCTTGCTTCAGCAATCTGACATGCTGATTTGGAAGGGCAATGCAGGAATTATTGATACAGGAGAGCTACATGTGGTCATGTGAAAAGCAAACTCAACACTGCATGCCTGCCAGACACAAATGGTAATCTTTGCATGACATTATCTTCGATTTGTGTCAGTCCCCTTCTGCACATATTGGATGTTATAGGTGTGTTTGGAAGGTGATTGATACAGCCTCAGTCAGCAGTGCAAAATTACAATATGTGGTTTTCCACGCCGACCACAAATTACTGTGAGGGTCACAAAGTTTTGCAACGGCATATGTTTTCAATTTAACAGGCTGTTTAATAACCCTGATCATATAAATGATTACAGCTGCTGTTAATTTGAATGCACTGCTGCTAATTAAGAGTTAAAGCCAGCTTTTTAAAATATAGTTTGACCATACAGGAATCTGGAAGGCAACAGATTGCAAAATTAAGTGTGAGTTCTGCTACTGGTCTTGAAATCTGTTTCAAAAGTGTAACCACATACTAAATAGTAAACTAGAAAGGGAAAACTGTATTTAACAAAATTTGAGGGTGCTAGGCAGAGGTTGGGTTAAACTTTGATGGACAGGGTCTAAAAATTCCGTCATTATCTATTCAACTCAATTCAATTCAATTCAAACTTTATTTCAGACTCAAAAAAGGTCCATAGTAAAAAAGAACAGAAGAAGAAATAAATAAATAAATAAAAAACAGTCAACAATACAACATTCAATTTAAAAAGAGTTCATATATAGAAAATCTCTTGTGTTGTGTTTTCTAAGCCTGGATGAGTACCAAGAGCAGCTCTTCTTCTTTCATTTCAGTTTTCATTTATAACGATAATGAGACAAAGCCTGTTAAATGGCATTATTACTTAGCATTACAGTTGATCACCCTCGTTGTTCTTATCTGTCAAAATGACGGACGGCCTTCAGATTTTTTCGTCATTGTTTAAAAAAAAATTCAGTCACTGCTGGAAAATATTCAGTTCATGCGACCCCTGGTGCTCAGTATGTGAAGTCTGAAATCAGCCAACTCGAAATGCAGGACCAGTGCATTCATGAACGGCAGTGGTATCTTTGTGTGAACATGTTGGCTGAAGTGGGGTTTCAACCACAGACTTTTGGTCTAATCAGTGAGCCACAGGGAATTTGCTTGATTGATTGACTCATAATAAGCTACAGTATCCATGTTCATTATAATTATGATAAACAACTGGGTGTTTTTTCGATGGTGTACGGCACAGAGGAATAAGCTTTACTTACTAAATATATAGAAATAAAATATAGAATGTCCTCATGTGTATCCTTTAAATGGTAGCAGGGTAAAATAGGTTGCAACTAGAGGCTTCAAGCTTCTGGGCACTGAATACACCCCCCCCTTTAAGTGTTCTTTGGAACTCCTGCAGGTGACTTCTGAGAGAAACTCTCTTTGAGATGACAAAATATACTTGATGCAGTCTGACTTTTGTAATAACTGAAATTAATTGCAGTTTGATGCAAATAAAGCAGACCTTATGTTATACGAACACATTCTCAATTTGACCTTCATGGTCTGGAAGTGCATTGAAGGAATTTCTACAGAACACGGATGAATGCCAGCGTGTAGAAAACAAGTTTTCTTCGCAGCTGCTGTAGATGAAACACAACCCCCTCATTGTATATGATTATTTGAAACAAGTACAACATATGAATCTTTCCACCTCTTATCTGTTTTCAGAACAACAAGGTCTGCTGCTACACCATTCCTTCATCTTAGGCTCCAGCTCTACTCCCCTTTGTTCTGCTCGTTGCTTTGCTACTTCTGCTGCCCATTTAGATCTCCTTTTCCCCTGTGGCAATGTGGCCATCAATCCATCCATTCTAAACACTTTACAGTGTCCAATTCAGTGAGTTACAACCCCAGCCAAGACAGTGACTTTGTGTCCTCTGGTGCGAAGAGCTCCAAGAATCATGTGTGAGAGAAGGAATCGCTCTTCAGTTATTTTTGTAATGACAAACAATTTCTCTACTTAGCTTGTTGTTTGGTTTGTTTGTTTTTTGCCTCATCCTTTTTAATTAATTGTAAAGCAGTCTAATTTAGGACTCTAAACTTTCCGTGTCATATTTAGTCACTTTAAATACAGTACATTTAATATGGAAACTGTTATTCTGCCTCTTGCACTCTCTCTGCCAACCTTCTTTTCTTTAAGACTGTCTATCTGTTTGGGTCTGTGCATGCATGCATTGTCCATATATGAGAGCGTTGAAGAGAAACAAAAAGAAAGACAGGAATGGTAGTAACAGAAGCCAGTGAAGAGAAACCAACCTTTTCCTTTTTCCATCTGGCTGATTGAGAGATGTGATCTTTTCTAACTCTGTCTCCACCGACAACCTTATTTAACAGCCGCCTCTCCAGCCCTGCCAGCGCTACGCAAATGCTATCCACCGTGGAATCATTCACCGCTCTAAGATAGGCGAGTTTCTCCCGCAGTAGACATTGCTCACACAGCAGCCAAGGGAAGGAGGAAGCAGCAGGCAGTCTCCACTGGGGTCTCTGCAGGGAATTCTGTGGAGTTCAATATGTAATGAAAAGCTTCACCGGGCCACTAAGCACTTGACCTTGCCTTGGCTGCCTTGACGACAGACGACATCCTTACCTTACATACGTCACCTCCACACCAGTGAGCTTTTTATATCCCTCCACCACAAATGAGAGTCGGAGAACAAGAGAGGGGTGAAAGTGAGACTATGCATTCATTCAGACATTAACAATGATGATGAGAGCAGAGAGGTGGAACTGCGCGGTACAAAGCTTAGAGCATGTTTTTGGTTAACACTTATGTCGGCACGCTGTACGCAGCATGAGCTGCGTGCGAACGCTGTGGCCAAGATACGCACACACAGAATAGGGTGAGAGATTTTGAGAGATGAGAGAAGTGACAGCAGGAGAGAGATGGCAGAGAGCAGGAGGGGGAGGTTGGGGGGCTGTATTTGCCTGTGATGCTAAAAATAAAACCTGCAGAGCCGCTTCTGAGAGTGCACTGGAGCAGACATTCATCTAGAGCACAATTATATATGCTCTGTGCTGCTGTCTGTGCACATGCACGCAGCAGATATGGCATCTTATATCTGTTCAGTGCATAGACTGAATACACACACACACACACAGAGGCTTGAATGTTTTGCACTCAGGACAAATCCTCTTTAAAATGGTTCTGCCTCACACACACACACAAACACACACACACTCTTGCACTGTTACTTGTAAAACTCATGATCTTGTATTCAGGAAGTGTAGAAAGAAAAATGCCTGCTCAACGCTTCGGCAGGGGGTCCTCTGTGTGTGTGTGTGTGTGTGTGTGTGTGTGTGTGTGTGTGTGTGTGTGTGTGTGTGTGTGTGTGTGTGTGT
>JBBPCS010003676.1:0-12041 GCA_037974645.1 Hollardia meadi
ACATGCCTAAATGCATTGAGTTGCTGCCATGTGATTGGCTGATTAGCTACTTGCGTTAATGAGCAGTTGAACAGGTCTACTTAATAAAGTGGCCGGTGAGTGTATAGTTTGGTGATACTGAGATATCTCATGCTGTACTTTACAGTCACTGACCATCCATCACTATATGAAATCTGTTCATTAATTTGAAACTTTACAGCTGTATGGGTTTTATGTTTTCTAAATGTGTGTAAAGTGTTGGAACGGTTAGTTCTATTCTGCATGTGTTTGTAGACGTGCTGTTTTGACTCAGTAATGTGCAGGTGTGCGCCTCTTCAGTAACGTTTGCCAGCGTGGTTCCTCAGATTAATTAGGCTCTTTCTCAGCATATTGCCAGGATTCGAAAATACAGACATTTTGAGTTTGGAAAAAAACACTTTGTAACTCCACGGATATTCCACCTACATATGGGAAGACAATATGTTCATTTTTCATTGTGGTCTGCTTTTCCTTTTGATCTGATGTTCTTTTTGCCTTGTTTTGCTCTTTTAATGAAAGCTCTGTGAGGGTAAGTGCAGGCTTTCAAAGCCTTCTAATGTCTGATCTTAGTGTGGTTGTCTCCACGCTGTCATCACTTTCCACTTTAATTTATCGAAAGTTGCAGAAAAAGTTTCAAAAAGTTTTGGATTTGATGTATAGTGTTACTAAGCAGAGTTGCAAGGATAGTAGTACATTTTTTGTAGAAGCTATACATTTTGCAGCCACATTGTTTGTCTACCAGTATTTGGTGCAACCTGTGTAGACATTAAGTTAATTCCTTGGTGGAGATGATATACTGTGTGATACTTTAGATGTAGATTCTGTTACATCTTGTGTCAGGTTGTGGAGTTTACCTTTGAATGGCAACATTTAAGGGAAGATAGAAAAGTGTGTCATCAAAGGAGAGCGTTTAGATACGATGAACTGTCCAAATGAGGATAATAATGCACGTTTTTGGACAATCCCTCCAAGACATTCACCAGGTTGCACTGGTTTCGCAGACAAAAGGAGAGCTTCACAGACACCTGGCCAATCAATGTGTAAAGTGAGCAGTTTGTTGGATTGTCCTTTTCAGAAAGTTACAAATACTGCACACCCAATTTTGATGTCAGAAAGGTCAGGATGGAAGAGGTTTCAGACGCTGTTTCTGGTCCAACTGGCATATTGACTGATACTTTTGCATCAAGAAGGCCACTTATCTTGGAGTGATATTTTCAATATTCATCACCACTGCACACCTCCAATTGTCTGCTGGAATAATGGCGATATTTGTATCTTAATTAAGTTGCTACAGGGTTCCTGTGTGGTTACAGGTGTTGGATGTGGCTTACAGTGGTTTAGGTTTGGACAGAGCTTCCTCAGTCAGGGTTGTTCGGCTGAGTGATTTTGTGCAGCTGATCAACTCGGCCCTAATGGGATGGATTCAGATTTGAGATCTTGGCTGGTCCAAAACCAGACATACATACATTAAATTCCGAAAAACAGAGATCTAATCTGAGGGGTACACCAGCACAATCACACACAGTCCAAATAGACCCGAGGATAATTTGACCCAATCTAAAATGTAGTCAACCCAAACACACTCTGGTCTGACTGAGATCCATAGGGTCTTAGTTCCTCAGAACTGAGAGGAGCTGTGAAGAACTCTACTCAGATGCCCCTGTGAAGTTGAATCCCCTTCCTCAGCTTGTGAAGCTCTGTCCCAGACAGGCTCTTTAGCCACGTGTTCTTGTTAACCTTGTGTATCTGATTGTGGCCCTTCCACCAACATGTCTCTCAGGTTATCAATAGTGTTGTTGACGTAGGAAAGCTAAGATGCTACTTTGTTCCTTTGTCTCTCTTTGCTGATTTGTGGAGTAAACTGTTCAGGTTTAATAAAGCCTGACCACCCTGATGGTGGTGCCCCTGGTAGTCACAAGACCAACCTCTAATGTAGTTGTCACTCTATGACAATTGGGACCTCGCTGGTGGAATTGTCTCTTCATCTCTTCATTCTGCTGTTGTTTTTCAGCTCTCTACAAAGAGTTTTCAGGGTAGTGAGTAAGTCATTTGAATTACTTACAACCTAAACTCTGTAAAGACAAAAAGTGTTTAAAAACGAGTGTGTCAGTTTCTGACCTTATAAGGATAAACTACAAAGCAGTTTTTCACTTGCCTTTAAGATTTGTATGTGTGAGTGTCTGCGTGTCTGTGTGTGTGTCTGCGTGTGTGCGTGCGTGTGTGCGTGCGTGTCTGTGTGTGTGTTTCCAGACAAAAATCCTCCTCTCAGCCCAAAGTTGCTTTATTCAGTCCACGGACTGCCTGATGCAACGAAATATTAATTTGCCCCTGGCCCATGTTGGTATTATTTTGTGCTGAGATGCATAGTGAGTGGCTGGTTTACCCACAATACCCTTGACAAATGGCAGCGCTGCTTTGCCTCTGAAGTGCGATGGGAGTGGCTGTGTGTGTGCGTGTGTGATCGGCATGCAGGGGCAAAGTTAGCCTCACACCACTCAGTCGACCGTGCCTTCATTTCGTCTGAGCACACTTCACTTTGATGTCGACTGGCTCACTGATGTATCCATCCCCTCCCAAATCATAGTCCTACAACATTCAACTTGTCAGTGACTTATGTTTCCATTCTGTGCTTTCCCTATCTCTAATGCACCAACAGTTGTCATGCCGCCATATAAAAAACTTGTCATTACTGGCCTGATCTGAGATCGTATTGAAGTCATTCAAAATAAGAGTTGGAATTTTGTTGTCTCCACATGACAGCTCCTGATTGTGAAGCCACTATCTCCTTCTCGTCTTGGAGGCAGCTATTGTTTTGTATGTAATTAAAATCATGTTCAATTTTCTGCGCGCTTGAGCTGGAAAAAAAGTTGCTGATGGTTCCTCGCATCTGTGCGATTGTTGGGGATTGTGACGCAGCATTCAGCACATTCAGCTGGATGGGATTTATAAATAACCACAATGCCTGTCATTGGAGCTGGGGGAGTATTTATAGATTTCCGTGAATACTCTGCCCCAGTTGCATTCATTTGAACACAAGCAGGCGTTGGCAGTAATACATCCTCTTTCACCTGAGCGGTTGGCCTTTATTGAGCACATCTTTAGCGCTGTGAAATTACATCATGTGTGCTTTGTATCCCACTGTCACTTTCTCATTAGTCACTACACTACTTATGGGTTTTGAGTTACAACACTATTTTCTAACCTGAGCAATGTGAAAAAAAGAGGCGTTCCACTGATTTTACATGTCAAAGTAAGTTTACCAGTCACAGGGAGTTGAAAATGACTCGGGTGACATCACGTCTCCACTTGTTCTTAGAGACAACAAAATATTTAAAGCAGACTCTACATTTTTCACTAAAAACCTTCATTGGAGATGTGGAGTTTAAAGGATGTAATCAATTACCGGGCTGGGTGCCGGGTTGGGCAGTGGTCTGAAAATAAAAACTAGACATTTTAAGTTGAATTGACTGAAAAAAAAAAAAAAAATGTGTGAAGATGTGACCTGTGGGTGTGGAGGATTTTGAGTTGTTTAAAGAGAGCTTTCTTAGAGCTGTGCTGAGTAATGTGAGCAATGAGCACTCCCACACGGAATACAGACGACATCTTCTCCTTAGATTTGAAATGAATAGAGATGCTGCTTGTAAAACTCAGATTCTTAACACATCTTCACCCCCTTGTGCACGTGTGCGACATTCGTGCGTTGTTTTCAGTCAGCGTTAAGAGCAATGTGAGAGATGCAGTGTTAGAGTACTCAGATTACTGTTTTGTTGTAACGAGTAATGTAACGCGTTAGTTTTGCAATTCAAGCAATCAGGTATATAGTTAATTTTTCAAATAAGCTATCTGTTACTATAACAATGTTTCCCTGTTTCTTTTGTTGCCATTAATTGAGTGTTTGATGAAACGTGATGTACTGTAGGCAGCAGGTTAAAAACAGCATGGAGCCAACATATTTTCACATCTAACTCTGTGAATTAAGGATTTATTTCAACCAAGTTTCTGAGTTGGTGAGTTTTTTTTTCATTTATGTCTTGTTTGAATTGTTTTACAATGCTTTAACAAGGTAATTCAGCTTGTCTTAGTTTGTTGAAAGAGAGGAACTTTTTTTCTGTTCAAGAAGGAAAAAAAGAATAAGATTATTTATCTTTTATTGTTTTTTGTAAGTTTATTTTGTTTATTTATCAGACAATGTACAACGGTAGTGATCGCCACTCGAACAAATCCCCCAGCTGAAACTAAATCGCAAAGAGATTGTTATTTTTGCAAACGCAAACTTACTCTAATGGGTTACTTTTCTCAGTAGTAGAGTTACTTTTCTCAGTAGTAACACTGTAACATAACAAGTTACTTTGTAATGGCTGTACTGCAGTAACGTAACAAATTTGATGGTGATGTGTCAAAAAATTTGATTTACTGCTGCGAAACTGAGGAGGCATTATTTCTCACCATAATAATGAATAAATTAATATTGTCTATCTCATTATAGGCAAAAAAAACATCTACTAAATTCCACAGATTTCCATTCTTAATCACAGATAAAACCTGTAACAAAAAAAAAAATCTGCAGATAACATAACATTTTCCAAGCAGCTTGCCCAACACAGCTCACGAGTATTGAGTTGCATTATAGGACTAACACTACTCAGAGTTAGGGACTTAAAGTCAGGATATCTCAGTGTCTGCTGCTTGCATTTGACCATTCTCTTCTAAATCTGCCTCTTGCAAGTCCCTCAAATTTATGGCAGAGTACATTTTAAGCGTGCCCCTTTAAGTTCTGTGTTGTTAGTTTATTGTGCACCACATGGTCAGATACTGCAGCTTAATCAGACCCTTAATAGTCCAGCTGCACAACTTAGCCACACACCAGGAGGACATCTTTCTCTAAACTTGCTTCTTGTAGAGGCATGAAAAGGAGATTTTATGTGTTCACAAGAGAGTTTGAATGTTTTTCAGTTTGAATAGTGTTTCCTCGAATGAAAGATTCTTCTCTCTCAGCCAACGGAGGCACTGAGTGTGTGATGGATCCCAGCATTCAGGTCTGTTCCTGCCAAAGATGAGCAAGCTGTCTAGGCCTTGCTGCTCGCTCAGCTGAGTCCTGATCAAGAACACCCACTGGACTGAAGCAGCGTCTTTACTTTAGGTTTTATCCACATTAGAGAATGTTACTGTACTGGCAGAACAACCGGCATCGTATTTCATTCTATTATTTTTATGTTTATTTTTATTTTTTTTAATTACTATAACTATTGTATCTTTTCCAACAGAATAAAACATCCAGGAGGTAGTTGGATAATAGATAATTTTTCTGTTGCAGCTTCATCATTATCTCCTATTATCCTCACTAGAAAAAAGCTGTTTTTTTTCTGGTCTTAGCATAAAACAAACCAGCAAGCATCCTAAATTTCAATTAATGTGTTTGTTTGTATTATCTCAATAATTGGTTCTGGCTAATTTCCGCTCTGTCTCCCAGAACTGTGGTCTCCTACCTGTGTGGGAGGTAGATGATGTACAAGGTACAGGAACCAAGCAGTAGCGCTCCTTCCCCTGGGCTAAAGCCACCAATGATGGGAGGAGGGCAGAAGGGAAGGAGCGCTAATTCATCACTGTTTAAGGTTGGGTAATAGGGCTGCACCAGTGGCCAGACTATCACAGGCCTGCCGCCTCCAAAAGGCAGTTAATTAACTTTCCATCGGCTGTGAGAGGATTCATGAGTATGTGTGAGCTCGGCCGACAGCCCTATGATGCAGCCTGCGGGGCGTGGATATGTGAGGCTGAAGTGCCGACCCAGCCGGGAGGCTGGAACACCACAAGGTGCCACACTGGGACTTTCTGGAGATACATTGCTGCTCTGTTAGTTTAGAGCCGGATCCACACAGATAAATTCCCAGATTATTTACATAATGGTTCCTTCAGCTTCCCTCTGTGCCTACTTTGGGGGCTCTAAAATATATAGTTTTGCAGAGAATGAAAGGGCTGTGTTCCTCTTTATTTTGCAACTCCCCGGGAATTAGCACTCAGTAGCACCATTCAGGCTGTTTGTTTTTACTTGGACTTCATTATGTTTAGCTGTGAACACCAACAGACCACGAACAGATGGCTATGTAGTGTTTGTCCTTGTGTAGAGAATGTGAGGCTTTAGGCCATGTGACCGTTGATTGTTCATAGTTACTACTGCAGGCATTATGTTTACAGGGTTGTCTATCCGTCCCATTCTTGTGAACACAATATCTCAGGAACACCTCGATGGAAATTCTTCAAATTTGGCACAAACATTCACTTGGACCCAAAGATTAACTGATTACATTTTGGTGGTAAGAGGTCAAAGGTCAAGGTCACTGTGACCTATTGAACAAATTTTTATTCATATCCTAGTTATGACAAAATTTCACACAAACAATGCTGATCGATCTTCTGTGCTGCAATCTTTGCAGCAAGCTCATTGGTTTTGCTGATTGTCATTGCACCATGTGACCAAGCTCGGTGTCAGTCACTGCATAAGTTATATAAATCTGGACAGACATGGATGTAGACTGCAACTTTACTGTGCATGGAGGCATACAACCACGAGGCGGTAATTCTAGTTCCCTGTTATTTCGTCACATTTTCAAGCAGACTAAAGTGTTTTCTCTCCTTTTCTTGGCAGGCTTTCCTGGTTTCCTGGTAGCTCAGACATGTAACATCAGGAAACAATGGAGTAAACACTTATGTTACTTACAAATGTTAGACAGCCAAACATTTATTTAAGAATAGAATGTTGGTCGATCTTATGGATAAAGGGTGAAACCATGAAAGTTATGATTAGTAACCCTGCTGCCATGCTGGTAATTCATGGGAGCTGTTGTTTTTTTGTATGTTTACACAGAAATGGCTATTTAACTTTGTTAAAATTATATTTTAAAACACATTTCTTGTGACAGAAGACATACATGGCATCCTTACTATCATTCATTCATTAAAATACATAAAGAAGACCAATAAACCCATATAACCATTTAAAAGGATGCCACTGACAAATCCAGTAAAACCAGTAATGGATATGCCAGTGGAGATCCTATGTAGTTCCAGCAACAAAGCATTTAACTGCTGCCAAGTCTTAAAACATCCGTACCTCAAATCATTGGACATTTCCTGCCTATCAAAGGCTGAGTTGAAACCACCCATAATGCATGGTTGTGCGCGGGTCTTAAAGCAGAATGTGGACTGAAAACAGAGCAGCAAGTCCTGATTGCATGCTGTGCAGATGCTGTTGAAATAATTTTTCCAGCTTTCCACCTGTTATGAGAACGACCACGACCCAAACAACTGTTGTCAAATGGAAAAAAAATCTAGTGGCACCATGCGAAAAACCTGCTGCTTCGCATATCGCATGTCAAACAATTAAAAAACACAGTTAAAGGAGAGACATGTGGCTTCAGACCATCCGCAGAGTGGCTGAAAATAGTGAACTGTGGGACCTGGCTGCTCAATAGTGTACATCTGTGGCAAACACTTCATCACAGGTTAGTTAATGATGTTACTGAGTAAATTAAATGTGAGCCTGTAGATTAGTAGTATTGCCCGTAGTAGCGAATTAGAAGAGTCTTAGTGACTAAAGTTTTTACTGTGGAAAAAATATGACTCCATATTGACTCCACTACCATAAAACAGCTCTTTTTAGAATGGAATTTGGTTTAACAGCCTGTCCACTTGAAAGACCGCCAGGAGCAGAGGGGATTTTACATTCTAATTCACATATATTGAGTTGACCTTCCTTCTAATAGTGAACCTCGTTAACACCATAAAGTAACATAGGAAGATGAGCTAAAACTGACCTGTTTTCTACGTTTGTCGCCCCGTAGTAAAGGGTTGCTTTAAGCTCAAATATCAAAATAGAGATTGTGGTTCCATTTACATTAACGTCACATTAGACAGATGATCAAAACAGCTAAATAACGTGTCTTAATAACAGAAAAAGTGTCAGATACAGAAAAGCATTTCGCATGTCGCAGAAAAGCATGTCGCATCCTGACATGTAGGCACATGTCAGGATGCGACACCTCCGTCAGGTTGTTAGTCCACTTGATGGAGGCTGAGACTGAAAATACACTCATCAACCCCTTTTTCTTTATTTTTCTTTTCTATGTAACATCGCCTATTGATCGGTAATAACATTCCATAATTGTTTTTGCCTGACTGGCCACAGGATTTCAGCTCCTAATAGCTAAAAAACAATGCAGTTTTCTTATTATATGCTATTAAATTGGCAAAGAGTTTGCATTTACAGCCAGTCAAATCAGAGGGGCTGCTTTCACCCACGACACAAGGGCAAAGTACCCGGATGTGCTGCTCTCATCTATTGTCTGTTTATTGAATGCTCATGTGAACAGGGTCTTTGTTTTCGGCTCACTTATAAATCCTGCTCTTTTGTCAGTTTTTACATTCGCCCCAGCACAGGTTAAATTGCCTGTACCATACACGTATATTATCACTACAGATCTTGTGCAGAGATTTACACGCTCTAAAGCGTAGCTCATTTGTTGACAGCTTCACTTCAACATCACAAGCACACTCAGAGGAGATGGAAGTGAGGGGAGAGATTAGGTTGAAGTGTGTTATTTTTCCCTGAAATGACCCTCCTGTCTGTACAGATATGTACTGTATGGAATCAGTCCTTTTCACTTTGCTGCTATAATATACTTTTTTTTCAGTTAAGCCCACCAAGCACGTCACAAGTCCTCTGGCCTCCCCCTCCTCCCTTTCTCTCTCCAATGGGCAGAAGCCAATCGATGGTGAATTTGGCTCTGTCGGATAGTTTTTCTGCACTCCTCTTGGGCGTTCTCAGCATTGAAATAGACTCTTTGGGCTGGGGCTTAGCACTGCTGCGAAATGTGAGGGTGTTTGCAGAGCGAGCTGCGCTGCTGGCCAGCAGCAGCAGCGACATTGATCCCCTTGCTTTCTCTTCAATAGCCCCCAACCAGATGACATAGAAAGGACTCCACATCAAAAGAGAACCACGTAATCAAACGCCACAATGTGTTGCTCACTAGACTTTTAACAACTGCCCAGCTGGTATCACTGACACAATATGTTCAGCACCAATGCTGAATTAGTTGCTGCCCAGATAAGTCACATTAAAATGAGCAAACCACCTGAGAAGTGAGAAGGAGGTTAGTTTTTGCCTTTCAATACTGCAGTTTGCATGACTTTTGCACAGTCTGTTTTGTCTGAAAATGAAGGCAGTAACTAACTGAAGAGATGTAGGTGTTCACTTTCTTGAGAAGTGTTTTTTGCTCTGTTTTTTTTTACATGGTTCCAACAGAAAAAGCAATTTTCTTTTTGCTGTCTGAAACATTAATTGATTCGTCCTCCTCTTTGTAATTGAAGAAGCAGCTCTTTCATCACTATCAGTGCAGTCTAGTACTGATATGGTGTAAAAAGAAAATATCATCCTTATAAGCTCTACTTCCTGGAGTCCATTAAAAAAAAGTTTTTAGAATGCAATCTTTCACCACCCAAATTGGCTTGTATCTTGGCAATGGTTATTCTTAAAGGTGGGTATAGAGAACCCCCCACAGCATTGCTCCGAAGTCCAGGCATTTCTCCAGGCTCTCTGGAAGCAGTTTGTCATTTGAGATTAGGGGCCATCTGGGAGGGTAGAGGGTGAAATGTAATCCCAGTGTATTCACTTACTCACTTTCAGCACAGCATTTGGAACAGAGCAACATATTGGATTTTTCTGCAGGCAAGGCGTGTTATTTTCTGGGATGCTGGGGTGCGGCCAGGGATTGTCCAAATGAATGGTGGCATTTGCTGTTGTTGTAGGCGTCAACAACAACTCCTCCTGTAAATGTAACGTGTATAATTTATAACAGCACTGACGGAATGAGTTGCTCAGATTGATATGCAGAGGCAAGTCACCTTCCTATCTTCATACCAAGATTGAAACTCTGAACATTATTATTGCACTGATTAGAAGCTTTGTTTTCCTTTATAGGGGCCATTAGCTACATCCCTGCCAGCTCTTCCCATGAGAGTTGTTGGCTGGAGATCAAGTGATCCTAAACTTTGTAGAGTGGCAAGTTTTGAAATTAATGAATGTGAATGAGTGTGTGTTATACAGCCAGTTTCTATATGGAATGCACAAAACTATACCTTTTTTTTAACACAAACATTGAGGCAAGGAAGTCATTAACTGGTTTCCACTGTGGCACCTGCTTGTAACTGACAGCACCAGCTGTGGCTGCTTCAATTTAAGACATCCATTAAGGTACGACATGTGGCATTTCAGCATCAACAAATCATTATCATCCTAATTTGAACTCATTAGTTTAATTATTGTAAACAAACAAGATTATTGCCAAGAAAACAGCTTTTGTGTGTGACTGAGGTAGGGTTCTATTTGTTGGATTGCTTTTATGATTACGCACGCAAACAACAACTTCTTTAATTTATTTTTTAACTGCATCATTTCATCTTGACATCAACTAATCTGATCTAGTATTAGTTGTGATTCATTTAGATAATGTGATTAATGGCCCAGAGGAGAAATTAAATTGGTCGCAGTGACAAATGACACAAGAAACAGATCACAGCAGACATGTGAAAGCCAGAGTAGTAACGCACAAATGAACAAATATTCCAAAAAGACATCAGTGTGGCTCATAAGCCCATCAAGCCAAAGCTATGTAAAAATAATAGATCAATTAATAAATATTAATAGGAAAGAAGGACAAATAAAACAACAAACCCAAACATCAAATGAAAAATAAAAAAAGAGTGTACAGCCATACTAGAAGCTCTTTCAGGCTGTAGTTAGAAATGCCAATATGGCCATGATGACAATGCTAACATGCTGATGTTTAGCAGGTATAATATTAATAATGATCACCATAGTTTAGCTTGTTATGATACTAACATCTGTTAATTGGCACTAAGCACAAAGTACAGCTGAGGCTCATGTGAATGTTTTATCAGTATTCGGTCATGAACCAAAGGATAGGACAAATAGGCACTTGAATGAATGTCCACACCAAATTTTGAGCTAATCCATCTTGTAGATGTTAAAATATTTGACATAATACGTGAAAACGTTGACCTGCTGGTGACGCTAGAGGATTTTTAAGGATGTCCCCAAAGTCGTTAGGAGTCATTATCTGGGTACAATCAATGTCTGTACAAAATGTCATGCAGTAGCAATCCATTAAGCTTTTGTCATTGTTGATGTTTTTCAGTCAACTGACCTGCTGACCAACCAACTAGCCAACACTGACCTCTCTAGGTTCATGCTAGAAATGAGCAAATGTAACAACAACCATTAAAGGTCTGTCACAAAAGAACCTATATCTCAGTAAACAAGCAAGTATTGCATTTATAATTATTTTGTGGATCATCTATCCGTAATTGGTCACTCGACACACTTTTTAGATTGCTTGAAACACCAGTCACAGAGCCAGCCTTATAACCTTGTTAATCATGGCCCTATCATTGGCAGTAACTGCACTAGGCTCAATAATAGTTGCATTTTAACATTTTGTATTGACCTCGAAGGACTTTAACTTCCTGACGATAAACAACCTGGACTTTGCCCAAAGTATTAACATTTTCTCATTAGTTCCATTGAGGAAAAGAATTTAATCCTGCTGATTTTTTTTTTAATGAGAATTGGTGATGCCACCTCTTTCCTACCAGTCTTTATGTTGTATTAATGCTCAGAGATTTAGAGCTTTAGAGATGATATGACACTTGGTTATGCCTACAATCGTTTGTATAAAGTGTGATTAAAAAGGGTGACGAAACCGTTCCCTGGGGAGCTCCTCTTGTTGAGAAATGGCTGTTCAGTTAGTAAATGAAAATGTAAACTGGTTGAACTTGTTTATAACTAATTCTCAGTAATGGATACAGGAGGGGATCTAATGGCATCTGAAAGTATATGAGTGCTCCTTGAAAAATGTCCTCTTCCGCTTGTTATTTGCGTGTGTGTGTGTGTGTGTGTGTGTGTGTGTGTGTGTGTGTGTGTGTGTGTGTGTGTGTGTGTGTGTGTGTGT
>JBBPCS010003677.1:0-12039 GCA_037974645.1 Hollardia meadi
CACACACACACACACACACACACACACACACACACACACACACACACACACACACACACACACACACACACTGTGTGATATGGTGGAGCCATGAGAAAATACCCTCCACTCAGAAGTATGAGTCATCCACTCATGGTGGGAGAGAAAGAGATGGAGCAGGAGAGAGCCAGCATGATAGCACCACACCTGAGGTGTGACAAAGGAGCCATCATCAACACTAGTGGCTGCTAACCCAGCACAGCCCACGTCAAGAGACTGTGTGTGTGTGTGGGGGGGGACCCCTCCCCCAGTCAACTTTCAGCAATGCAGATGATTCTCAGCTCTGTTTCTGTGAGCAAAGGTCACAGTGTGGCCGACAGCTTCAGGAGGATATAATAAGGTGTTACACTTGTCATTTACATTCAGTACAGTGCTGTATAACAACACCCACGCTGGAAAACTGCGACTAAAAAAAGACAAGCTACTACATTAAATTAACAATGAGAAGCAGGAGAAAAAGCTCATTAGGAACAGTGAAATGTAAAAAAGTGCATCACAGCGACATTTACGCCTGGAATTAGCTTGAGGCTTCTAGCCAAAAAATATCAAATATCAGCTGTGACTTCACTGTGATTACACTTATACACTTACTGTAAGGGTACGTCTTCAGCAGTTACATACACCTGAGCAACTCCTCCCACCTAAAATGCAAACTGTGTCTACCACTAAAAACAGGTGGGTGATGTGGATAAAATTATCTGTAATGGCATGTGTTATTTTAAACTGCAACAGTGATACATTTTTGGGAAATTCAAATGAGAAACAGTTACTGACTAAATAACAGATGGAAATACTTATTTTTGGCAAAACCCAGTTAATTAAAGACCTGAAGAATCAAAACGCTGTAAATCCAATATTGCCACAAAGCTCTAAAGAGACAAATTAAACAACAATTTAGATACAGTAGTAGACAGGAGAGTAAAATCTCTAATGATTGATAAATCTCACCTGTTGCTATGACATTATCATTGCTCCCAACTTTGGTTCAGTGTGTCCGATTACACAGTAAATGTAAAGATAAAGAAAGCTTATGTTTGATACCGTCTGCAGCTTTACACACGCACGAGATGCACACGCTCATGCCCCACTGTGTTATGGATGACTGGATTCTGTTTGGGAGTAGAGTTGCAAAGATTAGTCGATTCATCGATTAGTCGACCGCAAAAAAATGATTTGCCAGCTGTTTTCATAATCGGTGAATCGTTTCAGTCATTTTTTTCAATCCAAAATGTCAAATATTTGCTGGTTCCTGCTTCTTAAATGTAAGGATTTGTTGCTTTTTTTTTGTCATTTATGACTATTGGTACTATTGGTCGGACAAAAGAAGGACTGGGGAATTGTGATGAGAATTTATTTTCACAATTTTTGGACATTTTAGAGACTAAACGATTAACTGATTAATCATGACAATAAACTACAAATTAATTGATAATGAAAATAATCATTAGTTGCAGCCCTATTTGAGAGGAATTGAGAGTTCACATTCAGCAAGCTCAGCAAGATGCATTTACACTTCATCTAATACATACAGTAATTGAAGTTATTTACCCTGCTTCGAAGTGTGTTATGTGCATTTACAGCTGGGCCCATGTGTGGTCAGACACATGTTAAAGACAGATGTGAAGCAGGAAACATCATGAGACACAGAGCGCCATTATCATTGTCCGCAATCCTTTCCAAAAAAAGTGTTTTCTTATCATATTGGAGTGAAAGTATCCAATTTATTTTTTAGCCAATAGAGTTCTGAGTAGCTAGCGGTATATCTGCGTTATCTGAACAGGGACAGCCAAGAAGAAAATGCTGAGAACAAGGTAATACCTTCAAACTGAAGGGACTTAATGGAGTCTCTTGTGCTATTTAAATGTAATCAGATGCCGACACCATCAAGAACACTTAATGTACACAGGTTACAGAACAGAGTTCTGTGCTGCTGTAGTTTTCCTGTTCAGTAATGAAGTGATCGAGATAGTGAAGATTAAACTTAAGCATGTGCTGCTTTGAGGGGATGACAGAGAGAGGGTGAGAAGACCAGCAGGGACTGATGGGTAGGGAAGCAACCTAACCAGGGAAATCTGCATTTTGCAGCTGCCAGCAATGCACCTTTAGCTTTTGTTCACTGCACTATTTTTCATTCCTCCATTAGTAACTAGCCAGACAAATAATAATCCTGATGTCAGAAATGTTAATATTTGTCTTGGACTGTGGTAAGTGCTGTTAAATGTAACTACAAATGAAATCTAACATCCCTGCTACATTACAATAGTGCAACTTTGTGGTTTCCTAATCATTTCCTAGTCACCAAATGCAGCTCATTACGGTGTAAAACACTACTGCAGAGTAATTACCTGGACCATCAAGTGGCCTATTCAAGCACCAGGCTTGTTTAAGGTTACACAAAATCGTCTTGGATTCAATTAGGCTTTGAGCAGCTCACTCACAGAAACCGTTAGCTGACTGAAGAGGCACATCCCCAGAGGAAGGATCCACAGGTGGCTCCCCCTCTCTCATTGCCTCTAATGACTCTGGCCTTTTCACCACCATGGTAACCAGCATCATTGTGATCGCCCCCCTGGAGAGCGGGGTGGGAATCCTCTCAACAAGATTGTCTGACCTTTCACGAAATAAAATGGCACGCTTTGTCAAATGGGTCACAAACAATCAGAAGAAAAGTTTTACGACACATTTGGCTGACTTTGACCGCTGACTTGTTGGGAAGAACGCAGTAGGAGAATGTAGTTATTTCAAGCAGATAAAGCAGCAGTCCCCCAGCAGCACTCATTGTCCTGCTGGGGGACCAATGTCATCAGGGTGTGCCGATGCCATGGGGGGTGTGCTTGGTCTGCAAGGGTGTTTGGGCGGATGGTTTGTGTCAATTGGCATCCACATGAATAACAGGATCCAGGGTTTCCAAGCAGAATATTGCACTGTAGCGAGATGATCAATGTTATTCATTTCAACTGTCTGGTTTTAATGATGTGGCTGATCAGTTTATATAAGAAAGAAATGACCAAACAACGCATCTCCTTCACATACTGTAACCCTTGATAGCTATGAGAACCTAACACCCTCCAGTTTTCGATGTGCACAACATCTGTGTGGCATGAAAGCATGTGTTGGGTCACTGTGTACACACACCGCACACTCACACACACAATAATGTATTGCAGGGTGTTTCCAAGGGTTCAGAATGCAGCCAATGTGTTAACTGGGAGCCTGGCACATTTTACAAGAGTCCAATCACGGTCCCATTCACACTGGGACAGGGAGCACATTGACCACAGAGCAGGCCTGGACTGCACTGAGCAGCGCTCTGCTTCCACTCCTCATACGTAACTGTGGAAACCAACAATCGAAGCCTTCAGATGAGCGACTGTATTGGCTTGTTTCAACACAACAGTGGATTCAGGCCAACTGCCCTTCAAGGTTCATAAAACTACCCGTGAAAATCTGTTGAGTGACAAAATATTCACCTGTGAATGGGACGATTGTCCCTTGTGGGCAACCATAGGTGACAAGTCAAAATGTGTGCTGTGAAAATAACAAGCCAATGTTCCCGTTTTATCTGAGATCGCAATTCAAAATGTCATAATCTGGTTATTTATGTCTTTTATTAATGATGCATCATTGTAGGAATGACACAGTTCCATGATACAAAACTCTGTTGGTAATAACAGAACGTAAATACTGTTCAAATATTAGACATCTACAACTAAGTCAGTCAAGCTGTTTAGTCTGATCATACTTTAAACACACTGCATGTAGTCTCTGCTGCTACAGGTCTCTCAATCAAAACAAAACAAAAGATGTAAGTAGCTTGGGATCATGGGAGTTGTTGTCTTCCTTGTTAAACAACCACCATTGCTGATGAAAATCTATCTGGCATGACTTAGGCAGAAATGTTCAGACGAGATAATGTTTTATTCATGTAAAGTTTAGTGACATTAACTGGCTTCCTTCCTCACTCTATGACTCGCTCCTGGAAGTTATAGCGACAGGCGACCAAACGAAACGCACTGTAAACTTGAATAAAACTAAGGATTTCTCTGTATTTAAAAATCATGTATCGATTTTAGACATTTTAATACAGAAATTCTACATATTATATGTTATAATATCTCAACTCTGATATTCAACTGCCAAATTCAGATAATTCATGTGTATCAATATGTATAAAATGATTTTCCAAAAATTATAATGAATGGTTCATTTTGTATAGCGAACATCAGCACACACTGTTTTCCACATTCAAAAGCAGTCTTCAGATCAAAGGTTTCTAAAAGGTTTATTTCCCATTTGTAATGTTTTTCTGGTTGAATGTCCTCAAGTGTTCATATTTTTTATGCAAATCTTTTGTTTTCTTTTATTTTACTGTGCTTTGACTGTTTACATATCAACACAAACAAACAGTGCTTCTTTGTTCTTGCTTTTAATTTGAACATTATTTCATCTCTGTGCTTGGTTTAAATCATTCAAGAAAGGCTATTTTTTTTCTAAGGGAATGAAATTAACATCTTTAGCACTAATAAGTTTTCTCGAAATTGTGGCCCGAGCTGCCTTGTGTTGTTTTGCAGATTACACTGTGAGGGTTTGTGGAGCTGTTTATGATGTAGATGACACCGTGTAATTTTGGGCATCAATCACTTCTCACTCCAAGGCCTGACACACACTGGCAAAACACACACACATTAGTCTGACTGACAGAATATGTGGTTCCCGCAGAAAGACAGATGGACCGGAATAACTAGCTAAGCTCACTTTATCCATCAAGCTAATCACAAAATCACTACGACTGAATGAAAGAGGATACATGGAGGCCGGTGAAACATGACATTTTGGTGCAAATTCCAAAGCATTGGGTTGTTTTCAGTGTAAAGCCTTCATTATGGTGACAGTCCACCACTGTGGCTCAACACCGCACTTTCATACTGGCTTTCCCAGATGTTAAAATCCCACTTTCCAGTTCAAAAACACTCTTCAAAACACTCTAAATCAACTAAGAAAACAGTGATTAAGAGTGATCATTAGAAAGTAGGTCGAATAATTCTGCATATTTCAAGCCCCCAGCCTGTGTTCAATCACTATTTAATATTCTAAATCCTTGCAGTAACTTGTGATGTCATGTAGTGCACAAGTAATGCTGCAGGTCTTTGACCATGGGGAGGTCACAGTTCAGGCACAGACCATCAGCCCTGGAGCTGGGACATTCAGTGACCGGCAAAAGGACACTGACACCATGTGGATCTTTGCTGGGCTTGAACACAGGCAGCCTGGTCCCATGAAATGGCGTATGAAGAATGCGCCACAACGCATTTTGTGCTTTTCGCGTGTAATTTTAGGCACGAATGTATAGAGAAAAAAATGCCAGGTGACGTAATATAAAGTGTGAGAGAGTCCACACATGGAGGAGGTTGGGGTGGTGGATGGGCCGAACAAGCACAGGACTTTCACCTAGGAGACCAGAGACCAGTGGGAAATGTTGACATGTTCGTAAGTTACATAACATTTTTAACTTACGTCATGCACATAGCGTAACTAGACTTATTTTAACCAAAAGCATGATCTTTTTTCCTATACCTAGCCAAGTAGTTTTTGTATACCTAAACCATACTGCAACTGTAGATCACATGACTAAAGTCACCGGACTTCGTCCTTTACTGCACATCTAAAACTCTCAAAATGCTGGCAGCATGAAATGACATGCGAAATGTCTTTAAAGGTCCCTGAATGGCGTCTGTTTGGTCTGTTAGACCATTCAGACACAATGAGATGGACTTTATTCTCTGATAAAAACTATAAAAACCACACCCACAACCAGTCATTTTTCCTTTACTTGAATGCCAAAAGGAATCCTACTTCGAAGTGAATATCACTTTTGGCCCACTGAGCCAAAGAAAGATGTTTCCTGACATTTTAGATAACTGCATCAATAAATAAGCAGTGTTGCTTGCTTAACATTATGTTACAGCTGCTAGATGTAGAGGTTAGTGATGTAGCTATTGCCACATCCTAACCAAGTCCTCAGGGAGACAGGCACACAGGCATGAGAAGGGAAATCCCTCACAGAGCGGACTCAAACAGGAACATCCTTCTCTCAGAGTCAGAATCAACCATGATTCAATTACAAAACTGACAATAAACAAAAGTGGAGTGCCTGCATTTTGCAAGTAGTTTTTAAATAAGGCATTATGACTATTATTAGAGGATTAACTTTATTTTTGATGGTAATGTGACGTAAATGTTGGTAATGGTACAAGCTCAGTGGTGGATCGTTACCAGCTGTCTGTGATGCGACTTCAAACATGGAAGCTGTAAGTTTTTACTTTTTTTTTTAACCGTTTATTTTGTAGGTTAGCCTGTGGAAATTGGTGTTAGCAAGCGGCTAATGTTGCTAGCGTAATTTACTCCCACAGGTTGGGGTGCGATGTTGGACTAAAGTTGTAATATTGAGGGACAGTCAAGAGAAACTGTGTGAATGATGAGCCTCATTTGAAGCCAACCAAATAACAAGAGTAGTAGGTTGGATGCCGATTACTGTTTTTTCATGTTGCTTTTTGGCTAGCATTGTCTTTGTTGTTATAAGAAAGAGATTCATGCTCAAACAAGTGTAGTGGTGAAGTATTTGGTTTAGAAGCCCTTACTGTGGTGATAGTTACAGTAGAAGTGAAGTTAAACTTGCTTATAGTGATTCCTTGGTTGTACAAACACTGGCAGCTGAGCTGAAAAGCGGTAGGCAGTATCTGCCAGCCTGTGGGAGCTGACCAATCAGAGCAGTCTGGTCTTTTTGGAAGGGGGGCCTTAAAGGGACAGGAGCTAAAACCGAGTGTTTCCAACAGGTGAATAGAGGTGCTTTATCAATGTACAGTATGAGAATGTTTTTCTTCAACATTAAAGCATGCAGACCTATTCTAGTATACCCCTCCAAATAAAGGGATGAACCTGAAAATGAGCATAACATGGCCATGCATCTTTAAAGAGGAAGCACTCATTCATGAGATATGAGGCCTTGAGCGGTCATTGATCAACAATAAGCAGCAGTAAAGACAGAGGTTAGTGAGGACACACAGAAGAACAAGCGACTCAATTGACTCTGTGACAGCAGGTACATACCGGTGGATTTCCATTTTGGAGGCCAGCACACATCTCTGACTGAGGAGGAAGCTGGAGGCTTTGGACTGTGGACCAGAAGAATGGATCTGCATGTCTCCACACAGCCTGCCAAATGCTACCGCCTCCCTCCCTGCTGAACTAAGCCAGCCAGCCTCACTCCTCTCTTCCCCTACCAGTCTTCCCCCTCTCTCAGGGTCTCCCCTATCTTCTCCTTCCCTCGGTAGCCGAGGTAATCTCTCTGGTTTCTCTCCCTCTCTACCGAGCAGCTTTCTTCATCATCCAAAGCAGTGTGTCAGTCACCCACGTCCCACTGCCAGCCTCCCACGTTCTCTCCTCAAAGCCCCCGTATCAGGGTGATTCCTTCCTTCTTCATATGTGCGATGTCAGCGAGTCAGCCAGCAAGCGGTGGAGGCATGCAGACAATCAGCCAGCTGTGTCTTTCCCATGGCAGCAGCAGCAGCACGCTTCGATCCTGGTTCCTCAGCAGGGGTATCCAGGCAACAGGCAACAGGCTCCTGATCCTGCGCTCTCTGGGCTCCGTGGCGGAGGGAGTTAGGGGGAAATCACAGCGGTGATATCATGCAGCCCGGCTCAGCTCAGGTCAGGATGATTCAAGTAGGCTAGGAGGGGGTGGGGGAATCCTTCCTTTCTCTTGCTCTGTGTCACTTTTCTTCCTCTCGTGTGGCTCCCTCTGCTACATCCATCTCATACCTTTTGTCTCTCGCTTGATCTCTCGCTCTTTCATCTGCCCGTGACTCCCTCCCTTCCTCCCCAGCACCACGCTCTGCTTGTATCTGTGTGACTCTCCACGCACTCACGCTCTCTCTATTCTCTCTCTCGCCACACACCCACCCAATTCATCTCTCTCACTCTCCCCCAAACAAATATGCTACAGAGAGTTAAGGAGAACGAGCAGCCAGAATTAGTGATGTTTGGTAGCACAGGGACAAGGATTAGTCGAGTGTCTGACAAACGCGCAGTCCTAACAGGAGGGATTCTCCTTTTCACTGCACACTGACACTTATGGCAACACCGCGAGGCTTTACATCCACTGTCTAAATATGGTACATCTGTGCGCAGCATATTGAAGGCCTGTTTCTGTGCGACAGCGCTCTGGTTAGTTTTCGTTCTTTCCATTTCAGTTGTAATCGATTGGCAATGTGCTGAAGAAAAACATTCATTATGTAGATTCATTATTGACTCCATTCACAGCTGAATGGAGTCAATAATGAACTCCATTGTTAAGAGGCAAGTCAATACTTTGCACATCAGGCATCATTATGTTTCACTGCTGTTTCATGTGATATCATAACCAAAAGCACTGTTAGAATATCTGACATCTTTACATAGTGACTCTTGTTAGACAGGACCTATATTAAGAGGGTGTTTTCAGCCTAACATTTGGGCTTTCCCACTGAGCTCATATTTACTGCAACTTACTGGGGTTAATAATTTGCTCGCTGGCTTTTTCTCTGTTGGTTTGGTTTTGATATGTATGTAAAAAACTCTGGAAAATGGTTCATTTTAAGCTTTATTCATTACTTTTCTGTGAAATTCAGCAACAGCAATGATTACAGAACATCAAGTGTCGAGCTGTTATCATTGCTGCTGTTAGTGTGCGGTGACAATGTCATGGAGCGACCAGGTGACGTCAGAGTGACATCATTAGTAATGAAGACAGACAGTGTCTTCTGGACCTAACAGATACAAACATGGTAAATGTGCTGTTCACAGTTCTTTACCACACATGGTCGGGGTGGGCGACCTGGACAAAAAACTAATATCGTGATTTATTTCATCACAATTACGATTCATAATCTTAATTGCGATCTGTTTTCTCAATTTTGAAGTGCCCTTTAGACTATAGCCTGACTATAAACCAATACATTTCTCCATTTTCACCATAAACAGAATATCGCATGAAAATTTTATTGAACTTTTTTGGCAATTACCATAGCCATCTTGGTGGCTACATAACTCTATTGCTTTGTTGACGTAGCAAAATCTGCTAGTCAATAAGTGTTATGTTGTGGCAATCACAGGCAGCCTTTTAAGATGTGTTTATCTCACATGTTCATATCCTGATGATGATGACAATTTATTACTCAGCACAGATACATTACGAATCAAACCTAACAGTATGCCTTGAGACTTACAAAAGCCAATCTTACTGTATTGGAAGAGTTGAATGGGAACCTTGAGAATTAGGTGAATTATGTAACCACATTGTAACTTGATTAAAACCATGACCTGGAAGAGATTAAATGTTGCATGCACACATTTCAGAGGCAAACAGCAAACAAAAATCTCATAACACAGTCGCAGTTTCATAAATGTAATGTAGACACAGATGCACACATGACTTATAAAGGCATTTCGCGTGTCATTTCATGCTGCCAGCATTTTGAGAGTTTTAGATGTGCAGTAAAGGTGTGCTGCATGATTGTTTGAACAGCGGTGCTCCTTTCACAGTTTGGTTGGAGCTTCCTCTGCAGCTGTCACTGACAAAGGATCAACTTGCTGAACACATGGTTTTTTTTACAGGGTTTAAATTAAACTTGTGATTCACCCTGAAGGCTACAAGGGCTGGTGTAATTACTACGAATGTTAAATATAAAGGGCTTTTTTTTTCTCTTTTCCCATTGGACGTTGGCTCGACAGGCATGAAATCAGCAACAATAAGGCAGCACTTTTCTATCGGCATGTGCAAGGGCTGCCATGTGCTGCGTTTTGAGGGAAGGGCACAGAATACAGCAAACATAGGAACGGGTTATGACACACGCACGCACGCACGGACACATGCGCACACGCACATGCACACACACAGAGCGACAGGGCTGCGAGGGAAGGCTGTACCAAACTCTTGAGGTCGGAACAACAAGGGCTCGAGGAGAGATTTGTGCCTTTGTTCAGCACATTAACGCGCACGCTGATGCTCTCAGCCAACATTCTGCTTAACTGGGCCTTCAACACACACATTACTGACTGATACGTGTACACCTACACACACTTACACTCTCTGTTGTTTAAATTATCATCAAGCATAGTAGAAATAATGGATGCACCAAAAATATCAAAACAGTTTTGCTGCAATGGAATATCAACTTGTTTGACTACTGTACACATTCTGCTAATGTCTCCATATTCTACCATCATGCAGAAATAAATGGTGGTATATAATTATGTACAATTACTGGTGTGGTCCTAAAGCAGAGCTGCCACGCTAATGGAAAGAACTATTAAAAGGACTTTTTAAAAGCCAGGAGAGGCAGCATGTGCCCTGGGAAATGGGCTGTGAGGGATGAAACGATGAGAGCAGTTTGTCACACTTCGGTTAAGCACACAGTCAAAAGCTGTCTAAGCAGTGTGCGCACATCAAGAGCCATTAGAATCAATTAGAGGGAGAGAATGACAGAGAGGGATGAGGACGGAGAGGGAAAATGAGAGAGCAGCGTGAGGCACCTGTAATAAGCTCCTGCTTCTTTTAGCAGCACAGATGATGCGAGGGAGGAGAGGGGGGAGGGGGCGAGGGGTAGAGGATGGAAAGGAAGGGACAGGGAGAGAGGAAGAGCGCTCAATCATCAGATATTTCCACCATGAAGGCCATTATAAATGTATTGTGCTTGATTGTAAGTAAGTAAAGTTTATTTAATATAGCACCTTTCACAGAGTTAAAACAGAAAGCCATTACAATGGTAAAAACAATAAAACACAAGCAACAGATCTAAAAAAACCTCAACAGCGCTAGGCGAGAAATGCCGCTTTAGCTGCTTTTTAAAGGCATAATCAGAATCATAAATCATAAACGTATCAAAAAGCATCATAAAATCGTGAATGATCATCTCTTGCTCAGGTTGTGTACAACAGACCTGAGTTTAGAACTGCTTTTTAAATGGAAGATACATATTTGTGTCAATGATTTGATATGTTGGTCAAAATACATACAGGTAGCGTGATCAAATATAACACCTAGACTGTATAGCACAAGACAGGGATCCAATTCACTGAGCAACCTTGGAGGCTTTTCTGTCTGAAGCAATCACAAGGACATCAGTCTTATCTGTCCATCCAGTCCTTCATGGCAGTCAGACACTTGTTCATCAGTTTATCATGTTTAAAAGAGACATAGAGCTGGATATAATCAGCGAAACAGTGACATGTAATAGCTTTAAATTTGCCGAATTTGATTTCTGACAAAACTCAAGGCTGGTCTCTGCTCCAGTCACAGTACAAGTTTTAGACTTGGACCGTTCAACATGAACTAAGCTGTGGCGGCTTTGCAAAAACTCAGTAATTTGGAAAGTAGTAACACTCTCATATTTACTCATTTATAAGTTATATATTAAAGTATTTAAAAAGGAGAAAACTTACTATTGAAGGATGTACGGTACTCAGTTAACAGTGATAGCTTCTCTTATGTTTGACTGTGATCTGATTGATTAATAGTTCTAACACAGTAATATGCCATTATGTGGTGAGTATTTTAGAGTTCAACACAGGACTGTGCTCTTATTTGTGTAGTAAATCCTATTTTTGCTCCAAAATAAGGTAATCAATTGAGTTGAACCAATTCTCTCAAATTGGAAGATAAATATTTGTAATCTAAGAAATAAAATGACTGAGATAACAGAAATATTATCATGTGGTATTCATTTGTTAGCAATATCTGAAACTCACTTAGATGACACACTGAATGACTCTACTTTTGATATTCAGGGTATAGTGTATATATAGGAGAGACAGGAATGCATATGGGGGGGTGTAGCAGTATTCATTCAATATCAAATACTAGCAAAAGTGGGATATGACTTAATGTCTGCTGATATTGAAGTTCTTTGGTTGCAAATTAATTTACCACATTTGAAACCTATGCTGGTAGGATGTTGCTACAGA
>JBBPCS010003678.1:0-12038 GCA_037974645.1 Hollardia meadi
CTCTGGGACTCCAGCGAACCACAGTGAGAGCCATTATCTACAAATGGAGAAAACTTGGAACAGTGGTGAACCTTCCCTGGAGTGGCTGGCCTACCAAAATTCCTCCAAGAGTGCTTTGATGACTCATCCAGGAGGTCACAAAAGAACCCAGACGAACATCTTAAGAACTGCAGGCCTAACTTGCCTCAGTTAAGGTCAATGTTCATGATTCCACAATAAGAAAAACACAAAAATGGCATCCATGGGAGAGTTGCAGGGCGCAAAGCACTGCTCACTAAAATGAACACAAAGGCTCATCTCACATTTGCCAAAAAAACATCTTGATGGACCCCCAAGACTTTTGGGATAATATTCTGTGGACTGATGAGTCAAAAGTAGAATTTTGTAGAAGTAATGGGTCCAGCTACATCTGGTGTAAAGCTAACACAATATTCCACAATAAGAACATCATACCAACAGTCAAACACAGTGGTGGTAGTGTGATGGTCTGGGGCTGCTTTGCTGCTTCAAGACCTGGACGACTTGCCATTATTGATGGAACCATGAATTCTGCTCTCTACCAGAAAATCCTGAAGGAGAATGTTCGCCCATCAGTTTGTGACCTAAAGCTCAAGTGTAGTTGGATTATGCAGCAGGACAATGATCCGAAGCACACAAGCAAGTCCACCTCTGAATGGCTCAAAAGAAATAAAATTTAGGTTTTGGAGAGGCCTAGTCAATATCCTGACTTGAATCCGATCGAGAAGCAAGACCTTAAACGGGCAGTTCATGCTCGAAAACCCTCAAGTGTGGCTGAATTAAAACAATTCTGCAAAGAAGAGTCTTCAAGAGACTCCACATGATGTAAAAGACTCATCGCAAGTTATCGCAAACGTTTAATTGCAGTTATTGCCGCCAAGGGTAGCCCAAGCAATTATTCGGTTTAGGGGGGGCAATTACTTTTTCACATGGGTGATATAGGTTTTGAATAAATCTTTACCTTCAATAAATGGAATGATCATTTAAAAACTGTATTTTGTGTTCAGGCACTTGTCTTTATCTTATATTAGAATTAGTTGGATGATCTGAAACATTTAAATGTGTCAAAAAAGCAAAATTAGAAGAAATCGGGAGGGGGGCAAATACTTTATCACAGCACTGTATACAGTCAGTTACATAAGTATTTGGACAGTGACAATTTTTGTAATTTTGCCTTTATACACCACCACAATGGATTTTAAATGAAGCAATCAGATGTGATTGAAGTGTAGACTTTCAGCTTTAATTCAAGTGGTTTAACAGAAATATTGTATTAACCATTTAGGAGCCGTTTTTATTTACAGCCAGATTACAGACGTTTTTATGCATAGTCCCCCATTTTCAGAGGCTCAAAAGTAATTGGACAAACTAACAATTATAAATATAAGGATCATTTTTAATCCTTGGATGAAAATCCATTGTAGTCAATGACTGCCTGAAGTCTGGGACCCATAGATATCACCAAATGCTGAGTTTCCCCCCTTGAGATGCTTTGCCTGCCTTTAGTGCAGCTGCCTTCAGTTGCTGCTTGTTTGTAGGTCTTTCTGCCTTCAGTTTTGTCTTCAGTAACTGAAAAGCATGCTCTACTGGGTTGAGATCAGGTGATTGACTTATCAATGGGAAATATCCCATTTCTTTGCCTTGAGAAGATCTTTGGTTGCTTTCACAGTGTTTTGGGTCATTATCCATCTGCACTGTGAAGCGCCGTAGTGTCAGTTTTGCAGCAAGCCCTATACACCTCAGAATTCATCCTGCTTTTCCCATCACCAGTTACATCATCAATAAACACCAGTGACCCAGTTCCAATGGCAGCCATACATGCCATAACACTGCCTCCACCATGTTTGACAGATGATGTGGTATGCTTCAGATCATCAGCTGTTCCTTTCCTTCTCCATACTTTTTTCTTCCCATCATTCTGGTACAAGTTAATCTTAGTTTCAGCAAATTTTAATCTGGCCTTCCCTTTCTTAAATGTTACCAGTGGTTTGCACCTTGTTGTAAATCCTCTTTTTGCATTCATGAAGACATCTCTTGATTGCAGACTTTGACAATGATACGCCTACCTCCTCGAGAGTGTTCTTGACTTGGCTGGATGTTGTGAAGGAGTTTTTCTTCACCAAGGAAATTATTCTACGATCCGCCACTTTAGTTGGGTTAGGGTTACCAGTGGATTCCTTCTTTTTAAGAATGTACCAAATTGTTTATTTTGGCCACTCCTAATGTTTTTGCCATCTCTCTGATAGGTTTATTTTGTTTTTTAAGCCTAATGATGGCATCCTTCACATGCATTGACACCTCTTTGGACCTCATATTGAGAGTTCCACTGAACAGCTACCAAATGCAGGTTCAACACTTGGAATCAACTCCAGACCTTTTATCTGCTTAATTTGTCATGGAATAATGAGGCAATAGGCCACACCTGGCCAAGAAACTGCTTGTCAGTCAATTGTCCAAATACTTTTGAGCCTCTGAAAATGGGGGACTTTACGGCTGTAAATCCGAAAAGGTTAATGCAATACTTTTGTTAAACCCCTTGAATTAAAGCTGAAAGTCTACACTTGAATCACAGCTTGATTGCGTAATTTCAAATCCATTGTGGTGGTGTACAGAGGCAGTCCTAATACTTATGGACCTGACTGTAGACCGATATGGATTTTTGTTGGCCGATACCAATATTGGGGAGTAAAAAATTTCCGATACCGATATAGTGGCAAATAGCAAATAAAATGTAATAGCACCAATTCACAACAAAAGTGATCTCATGACACTGTAGAGTAGGTCTAGACTGTACTCGGTGTGCGACAGTGCGCGGACCTTTCCCCATTCATTGTGTATGTGTTTTTCGCGGCGCAAGAGCAGGCCTGAGCCGCGCAGAGCTGAGCGCAGCACGATGGTTGCACGTGCTGTCCTTGCGCACTGCACGGAAGTTCAACCAGATTCAACTTGGGCGTAGCGCTCTGTGACGACACCTCGGCGCGTCCAATAGGAGAGAATCTGGCATGGTCTGACCGCGGCCTATCTGAAAGGGGCGTGCCGTACCCAGCGGCGAGTGCAGAAAACACCGCGTCCTGTCTGAAAAGGGCTTAACAATGTAGTGTGAAAACAACACTCAACAGACCAAATTCATCACACACTGTTGTCTGCTGAGCTGTAGAAAAATACTCGGACGCTCACCTTTCAATCTGCTAAGTTACTGACTGTACTGAAACTATAGCTGCCAAATGAAATAAGCACATGGCAGTTGTCAGGGAGAGGGTTAACATTATATTGAAAGGGAGAAATGATGCTGTCATTGTTTATTAACTTTACAATATACATTTCACATGCTTGTTACTTACCGTGAAGACACCGCTGAGAATCCGCAACACCTTTCAGCTGTGATGCAACCAATGCCTCATGTGCTTCCCAGGGAGTGCTGAGAGCATTGTAAACAATGCAGTTGGAGCGCGCTCTGCTGGACAAACTACATAATGACACAATTTCAGCCAAAGTGTTTTTCTGCATTAATTCTGTAAAATAAAAATATAATATACATGCATGCATACATACATACATATGCATGCATACCTATGTATGGGTGTGTATGTATGTATGTATGTATCAACAAAGGCTTGAATTTTGCATTGTGTTTTCCCAGGTGTGTAACAAGAAAT
The DNA here is from genome assembly GCA_037974645.1 of Hollardia meadi. NCBI lineage: Eukaryota > Metazoa > Chordata > Actinopteri > Tetraodontiformes > Triacanthodidae > Hollardia > Hollardia meadi. The sequence continues at coordinate 3,675 of JBBPCS010003678.1, forward strand.
CGGCTCCTCAGTTGCTGTCAGTAATGGATAAAGACGGACCAGGCTATGCTGCTCCATACAGTGTCTCCTTACAGGGCATGTCAAAGACCAACTGGACCGCTAGAATGAATGACTCCAGTATGTAAAATATTAATACTTGACTGAAATGAAAACCTTTTCTGCTCCCTGCTGAGGTTGTTTTTACACATAGCAAGGCACAAACTAACACTTTTCAGTCAAATAGCCTTTCCCAGGAAAAACAATCCTTCCTGAACAAAAACTTTCTTTAAGGTTTTAAACATCAGTAGATAAACATTATGTAACAAAAATAATATTAAATTATATTATTAAATCAAGAGTAAAGTGATTTATCAATTATTCTGCCGATGAGTTTTCCTCAGTGTCTGATTTTCTGCTCAGATAAACAAAAAAATATGAATCGAACATATCTGGTAGTTCCTTCCTGCAACTTGGCTCCCAAAATTCAATAAGTTTTAGGTACAGTACTAGCTCAGAGATACTTCAGTTTAGTTGAAAGGTTAGAAATCGTTTGCTGAAATTTGAATGTAGTTTATTGGGGAGACGATGCACAGCATGGGAGGAATAATGCCTGAGAACACCTTGCTTAATTAAAAAAAAAAGTCTCTCATGCAACATACAGTATTGAGTTTTAGGCCAACATGTGTTGGTCAACAATTTTCCTCTCTGTTGCAGAAACGGGCATAATTCTGAATTTGGTCGCTGAGCTGGCCAGTGGACGGTACACTGTGCTCCTGAGGGTTTCAGACAACCAGGGCCTAGAACAGGACAGCACTGTCCAAGCTACAGTGTGCGACTGCAGTGGGGAAGAAGTGCACTGCAAAGGGCGTGTAGCAGGTGGCACTGACCTCCCTGTTATCTTGGGAATACTGGGAGGCATCCTGTTGCTGCTCAGTAAGTCTGGTATTTGATTTGAAATGTATGAAATTGCAGAATTCCAGGGACTGTAGTTGTGAATTATAGCTTGGAAGCCAAAGAAAAGTCCTGAAGCATCACAACTATGGATGCTGTAGCTCTTGCTGGTAGGACACTGTGTTCCTACCAAGTGTGGGCAGCCATAGATGCTCTCTGAATATTAAAGTGATCTGAAAACTGCTGCATGGTTTTTATCAACAACAAAAAAAAAAAAAACATGAGCTATTCATTACAGTATAACGATTATGTAATGTTTATATGGGTTTTATAGAACTTTGTTCTAATGAGTTAATTTGGCCAGAAAGTAAGTACTACCACTGATCTCCTCCACTGTTATTATTGCATTTGTTGGGGACTCTTTTTATTGCTGTATTAATCTACATTTGGTGGTATTTGGGGCAGCAGGATGGTGTGTGTGGGATTTCGTCAAATAGATTTTGGACTTAGGAGTCTTAAAGACTGTGGGAAATGGCTGGACTTGGTTGTGACTGAATCATGTGGGTGTGTTAAGCTTTGTGCCATGTATGTTTGTATGTTCAGTGCTGGTGTTGCTGTTGCTGCTGTTTGCGAGACGGCGAAGAGGAGAGACGAAGGAGCCTCTACTTCAGGACACCGATATCCGAGACAACATCTATTACTATGATGAAGAGGGAGGCGGCGAGGATGATCAGGTACAAAGGTTGATGAAAAAAACAAAAATCAGAAAAAAACAAAAATCAGAAAAAAACAAAGCTTTGCAAATTAAACCAACTCTGTGACAGAGAAAATAACTATGCTCCCTCTGTTTCATCTGAGAAACCCTGCAGCCACTCACCATCTTGTACAACAAATCGAAACTTGATTTTCCCAAAGATTCACACCCTTATTGACAATTCTGTCACTGCTGCAGCAATTCATTCTTCAGCTCAGGTTGTGTGCGGTAGGCGCAGCACATCGTTGTCCCTATCCAATTACCTCATGTCTCACTCACATGTACAAAAACACCCAACATTATCATAATCAACATAAACAAGGAAAATGTCTATTGCTAGTAGTCACCGCTGTCAAGCCAGCATGTTGGCGTTACTAAAATTTTGACTATACTGCCATTCTTGTGCGACTACTAACTTGCGAACAGCTTTAGCCATACTCAGTCATGCACAATGAGTGCACGGGCAGAGTGCATGCAGGTAGGCAGATTTGTAAAGTGACATGCAGGTAGGCCGTTAGGCCAGCGAAATTCACGTCTATTGCGTCTCTGCATTGACTTTCTAAATGTGACTCGCTTCCTATTTGAACACAACATTACAGCCCTGCTACTGCCACAGTCCCTGGTTTTTTTTATTTAATCGTCAGAGCATTTGATGGACAAGCCAAAGTCTCAAGACATACCTTTATTCATATTCATGCAAAATAGCCTCTATAACATGTTGTCACTAATGCCAAATAAAATTTGACCAAAAACTAGGCTATATTACTAATGAAAAGTATTACCAAAATAATTCATTTGAAACTTTGTAAAATTGCATCAAAACAGCAACACACCAATTTAAACCTGACAAGTCTCACAGTCCCAGGCTACATCCACACTAGTACGTTTTCATTTTAAAACTAAACTATGTTTACACTGAGCGTACACACTACTCTGGCATTTTACAACCCCTAAAATGGAGACATCAGGAAATGCTGACCCCATAAAACTCTCTGGGTTGCAAGTCTGGATGCTCAGAAACGGAGACTTTTGGAACCAATGATGCAGATATGCATGTTCGCTTTCTGATTGGGTCTCATCAGCCACTACATGTCATACCCTGGTTCGTCACAACCCTAATATGTTACACTTCCAGAAGAAAACAACACCTTGAATATCAGTGGTTAATTTAACATGGATAACAAATTACAGGCGTTGCAGATCTTGTCTATGCTATCAGTGGTTGTGCATTTAAATTCTGCATTTTATAATGCTACTACAGCTCACATGCATAGAAGGGAAGCTATTATCCAGTGTCCAGTAGAGTTATCAGCCCTAAATGGAGCGGCAGCAGTGACTGGCAGGAAAAACCAGTGCCTAGTGGGATAATTTAAGTTGCGGTTCTGAGGAATGGCGAGAGAACTTTTGAACGGCCCTAATCAACCTGTGATAGACTAACTTGCATCCAAATGCTGAAGGAACATTAACAAAAACGAGGAGGCCTATGGAAGCAGCATACACGTTGTATTACCTGAGTGACAAACAAAGTCTCTGGAAAACTGCTGATGCATTTGGACTATGGCAAATGGATTTGTTTTTGTGCATCAATGTTTAAAACTGTCCGAACATTAGTATAGGATAGCTTTGTTTAGCCTGTTAGTGTATTCAGCTATTTAGCACATGTTTATCATTAGCCTCACATGCTAAATTACTGTCTTTCTACTAACTTTTAGCAGTGCAGCTACATTCAAAGGTATTGTACAATAACAATACATTAATGAGCGGGTGATTCTGTTGTAAAATAAATACAGTGCAGTTTAAAGGATAACCCAACTAAAAACATACATGTGTATGTAGGCTATAAGCATAATTGGTAAACATGAAGGATGATGGGTTATTGATGCTGATGATATTGTGGAGTATCTGAGTTTGTACATTAACTGAATGGATGTTATATTGTCTGTATTTAGACACGGAAGGACATTGAAAATACAATGATGGGAAAGACCAGCCATTGTAACTGTAAGAGATGCCACAAAGTACAATAGACAATTTGCTTCCTCTTTCCACCAGCACATGGCGCATGCCCATTGTATGTGAATGGTCAGGTGATATGCATTTTCAGGCATGTTGGTTTGGATGGCGATTAGAAACTGAAACTGTGCTATAATGCTCATCTGGACAATGATCATTTTTGTTTTAAAACCGTTTTAAAATTAAAATGTAGTTGTGTGGATGTAGCCCCAGAGTTTAATTCCCATAACCCAAAACAGTACAGTTCCAACTGCTGGTCTAGCTGAAACTGACTGGGAAATGCACATATACAGCAGATTATTCCTCCTGACACAAAATCCTGACACAAAGGCTTATGTTTTACAGCAAGCTTTATATTGCAATAATGATATATGGTTGTCACAAAATCTAAAGGCACACCTAGACTTACCTCACGACACACCATTTGGGAATCACTGCCATAGTCCACTTAGGCCTGTAGGAGGAGTATGGATTACAGATGTGTAGATTGATGGCAAGAGACAAAAGGGCAGAATACAGAATGATCCATACAAAAATATCACCACTGGAAACAAAGATTACATTTACAAACAAAGATTGCATTGTCTGTATTTCTATGTTTTATGTTGTTCATCTTATATTTATGTTCATGCTACATGTTCTCATTAGTCTGCCTGTGTTTTTATTTGCTGTCTTGAATGAAAAGAACATTGCGTTTACTTGGAATGAAATGTCCTATACAAATAAAATTGCCATTGGCATTTATGGGAAATGTATTGGAAATGTTTTTGTTAGAATGAAAATTCAGCGTCTTGTGTAACCTTGACACGTGTTATCCACCAGGACTATGATTTGAGTGTTCTCCACCGTGGTCTGGACAACCGGCCCGAGGTGTTCAGGAACGACGTGGTGCCAAACTTCATGCCTGCTCCTCAGTACCGGCCTCGCCCTGCCAACCCGGAAGAAATCGGCAACTTTATTGATCATGTGAGTCAAGAGCTCATTAAAAAAACACTACTATCTAACAAGGTTATAATGGGTCATTTATCACCACTTTTAGAAGTTAGTGTGAGGTATTTAGGGGAAAAAAGTTAATATTTGTCTGAAATCATAAACAATCCCATATTGCCACATTCATGATTCCAAATTCTGCTTCAGAAAATTTTCAATGATCTTCAAGTAATATACATTATTTTACTTTATCTAAATTACAAAACGTTCCCTCAACTTTATCAGAGCATATACACACATTTATAGGATTCTTTTATAGATTATGGTCAAGACCACCTATAAAACTATTGATTTCAAACCCCAAGAGGCTCCTTTTGGTGTCCCAGTTTATGATCATGTGTAGGGGTTGATTAAAAAAAAAAATCCATTCACATAAGAATCTCAATTCATATCTTCCGCGTTTCAAAATCTATTCAAAAATGTGAAAAATCGATTCTCTAAATGTTAGTTTATAACGTGATGTTGACTGACTGAAAAGGTGGAACTCAACTGCGAGGGCAGTGCAGCACCCAGCCAGTCTACAGCGTGCACATGCTACAATTATCTTGTAATATATCTTCACGTTACAAGCACGTTTTTAATTTTTTAATTTAATGAATAAATAATTACCTCTGTGAAACTAATGTGAGGTTTATTGTGATTACTTAACGAACAAGACCGGCTGACCAACAGACAATGCAGCATTAAACAAGTTAAACCAACTTTGTGTTGAAGGAAATAACTCTGTGCTCAGTCTGTTTTACCTGAGAAGCCCTGTGCGATGGTTTTCCTCAGAGCTAACAGTGCAACAAAGAGGCTGCTCTCCACTGCAGCAGACAAGATGTCAATAACAACATAGCAGATTCTGACTCTGTATTTCACATACAGGCATGGCTCTAAAATGCTTTCAAAGTAATTATGTAATTAATTAGATGCTTTTACATTTTTAAAAAGAAAAGGCTGTGGATCATTTATGTTAATTACCAGCTGTGTTTCACATTGTATTTCAGTCACAGGTGGAAGTACTCAGATTTTGTACTTGTACTTGTGCTGTAAAAGCAGCAATACCACAGTGAAGATATACTCTGATACAAGTGAACATATAAAAGTATTGGCATCAAAGTGTACTTAAGTACTAAAAGTACTCATTATGCATGATTGCATATTTCAGAATAATGTATATTATTTGAGTATAATTAGCGAAGCATTAATGTGTATCACTTTAATGTTGAAGTTGGTAAATGTGGTTTACTTTATATAGTTTGTCTGCTGGGTAGCTTGTGAATTTCCCTTGCGGGATCAATAAAGTTTTATCTTAATCTATAATATTACATTATAATTTGTTAATTGTATTTATGCCTCTGCACCGACGACAGTCGTGGCCGGAGGCATTGTGTTTTCGGGTTGTTCGTCCGTCCGTCCGTCCCATTCTTGTGATGGTGATATCTCAGGAATACCTTGATGGAAATTCTTCAAATGTGGCTCAGATATTCACTTGGAATCAAGGATGAACTGATTAAATTTTGGTGGTTGGAGGTTAAAGGTCAAGGTCACTGTGACCTATTAAACAAATTTTTAGTCATAACTCTGATTGCTGCTGATTGTATAGATCTTATGTGCTGCCAGGTTTAACTTGTGTAAAGAATCCATGTTTCACAATTTAGAGCTTCTTTGCAGCAACATCTATATTTGAAGCATTGTAGCCCAGCACAAGCTCTTTGGTATTGAGCTTCAGGTGATTGTTGTTGCACCATGTTACCAAGCTCTCTATCAGTCACTACATACATTATGAGTCTGGACGGACATGAATGGAAATTACAACTTGATTGTTGCAAGGAGGCATACAACTGCGAGGTGGTAATTCTAGTTTTCATTATCTGCAAAGTATCTAGTAACTGAAGTTATCAAATAAATGCAGTGAATTAAAAAGTACAATATTTGCGTCTGAATAGTAGAGGAGAAGGAAATGGAAATACTCAAGTACAATTCTGAGGTACTTGTACTTCACTTAAGTGCAGTACCTTAGTAAATATACTCAGTTACTTTCCACCACTGATTTCAGTGGACTAAGGTGAATGTTTTGACACACAGTATATTGGAGCAAGAGACTGAAAATAGTGCCACCTTTTTTTATTCAATCAAGAATCTGTTTTGAATCGCAAATAGATTCTGAATCGAATCGAACCCCCAAGAATCTGAATCAAATTGGGAGATTCCCAAAGATTCACACCCCTAATCATGTTTATCATGTCATGATATTTTAATATTGTTTGACACTTGTTGCATCATCCTTTCTCTCTATATATTTCCTGACTTGACTCTGTAGTATATGAAAAACAGAAGTTCTATAAAATGAGAATATGTAATCTCTGCTCCTCTCTCAGAACCTGAAGGCAGCTGACAACGACCCGACAGCGCCCCCCTATGACTCCCTACTGGTGTTTGACTATGAAGGTGGTGGCTCTGACTCAGGAAGCCTCTCCTCTCTGAACTCGTCGAGCAGCGGAGACCAGGACTATGACTGCCTCAATGAATGGGGACCCCGCTTCAAAAAACTGGCCGACATGTATGGAGGAGGAGATGACATGCTGTAAATGTACCAAAGACCAGATGGCATGGATAGGTGGATGCACGCCGGGTTGTGTGAATATTAGATTCATGCTCAGATTGATGTAAGAATGAAGTGATAAATGAATGCATCCCAGGGAAACAGACAACATTCTGTAATGTCATCCAGAATTCAGTAGGCCCACTTTTTTCCCCCTGTGGATTCTGGTTCACTGCTCATAAACCTAAGGATGAATTTGTTTTTTATACATTAGTTCCCCATTTTGAATGCCTAAGCTCTGTCTGCCTGTCTTTAAGATCCCTGCTTGACTTCTAGGCTACAGTAAAGACTAATGCTGCTTTTTGTTAACTCTGTTCAATGGTTTCTAAAGCCACAATATCAGTCTCAATGTTGATTTATGGATTTTGTGCAGATATTTTAGCTTGTGTTGCTGGAACAAAAAGTAGACACAGATATGCTTGCAGTTTTACTGGTAATGTTTGTGTCATTTTGGTAATGTTTGGTACCTTATACTTTTTCTGTTATTTTTAATTTTTACTACCTCGACAGTTAAATTGCTATGTTTTTGTATTTCTGTTGTGAGGAATGAAATGAAATACGATTAAGATGAAATTCAGGTAGCCAGCCAAAATCACACTGAAAGAGTGGTCAATTAGTTATCACTAAATTCTGAGTTGACATCTTTATCACACTGTAATGTCAAAACACTTTTTTAAAGTTGCATCCAAATGCTTTGTTAATTTCAAAATTTTTTATAAAGTTATCTTAATGCAATGATGGATTTGATTGGGTGTTATTTTTAACTAATGACATTTCATCTTTCACGAGAAGAACATTAGACATCCAGAATTTGTGAAGTGCATTAAAGCAGCAGTTGTCACAAAAGAAGTACAGGACAGAGTAAATTTAATTAATCTTAATGTCAAATTACAATACTGTAAGTATTCACTCTGTTTAGGACCCACACAGTAGTTTTCCTTTAGTCTAACTTTGCCACTTTAGCATTTCCCAGACGAAACTTGTGACAATCTACTGTAGTGTTTCCATCTACTTTTCTATTTGCACTCGTTTTAGATAATGGGGCACCGCCCGGTCATACACCGGGAATATTGATCAAGTCAAATCAAATTTTATTTGTATAGCGCCAATTCACAACAAAGTTATCTCATGACACTTAACATGTAGAGTA
>JBBPCS010003679.1:0-12038 GCA_037974645.1 Hollardia meadi
AATTATTTTTGATAATTATTAATTATTTCTGATAGCCAAATTTAATCTATTAGTTGTCACCTTGTGTCCCAACATTAATTAGCAAACTAAATGTTGTGACAGGGTGTAATTTTGTGCTATTACTTTTGGCTAACATCAACTGTTCTTCTTCTTCCCGTGTTGGCATTATACTTGTTAGACAAACAAGACAAACGAGAAGCATTAGTATTTTTTCTATGATAGTTTGCTATTCTCTCCTTTCCAGTTTCAAATCTGCGTGGCTACAGGGTTACTTAACATTATAATTAATTATTTTCTGATAACTGATTAAACTTCCTGCAATATTTACTCTTAATTTAGCAGACTGGATTAGCACAATGGGCATAAAAAAGAGACATAAGGTTTTTATTTCTTGGTAAATGTAAGTAGCTATGTTAAAAAGCTGAGTTAGCTCACTTGTTTTACACCTATTGGCAAATAACATGCTTTGTGAGTTAACTTATTATCTAGTGTTGTAATGCAAATCAGTTCCCTTCATTTTCATAACTTGTATAGCAAATTAGGAGCTTTATTCATTTTCATTTAGCTTTTTGCTGAGAAAGCCCGGGTCAAGCGGGGAAAGAAAAGAGGAGCGAAGAGGTAAGAAATTGCATTATGAGCTGTAAAGTTACCTCAAAGAGCACGTATACTTCTGATTCAAGCATTGTTTTAAACCAATTTAGCCCATCAATCATTCTAAGTGAATGAACAGAGTGGCCTTTTTTTAAGTTAAGGTTTATAACATTGTGGTTTCTATATAGGCATCAGGGAGAGATAAGGCAGTCAGACAAAGGGAAAGTGACCGAGCCCAGTCCAGGTAGATGGAGGAGAAACAGGTGACCAGGTAAGAGTTTCTACTGTGAGCTTTGGTATCGTCTGTGAGTGCATTCCTGCTTCAATTATTGTGTAGAACTTTAGGAAATGAATAAATGAAACCCATACATGTAGTAGAATCAGGTCGGTATTTTCTCGTCTTCCTACATTACTTTATGCTGTTTACAAGGTTCATTATAAGAAGGAAGGTCAACTAAATTTAAGGGAATTATTGACGTTAAAATACCCTCACACACAGTCTTTCAAGTGTCATACTGTGAAACCAAACTCTTCTAAAATCAGGTGTTGATGGTAGGACCGTCAGTTTTCACTGTTGAAACTGTAGTTACACCATCAATATTTTCTGATCTGCAGGTGCAATTGGCACACATCTCACTTAGTCAGTAACATCATTAACTAACCTGTGATGAAGTGTTTGTCACAGACATTGACTCGCCAGGTCCCACAGTTTACCATTTTCAGCCTCTCTGTGGATGGCCTGAAGCCACAGGTCTCTTCTTTAACTGTCCTTCGCTCTTTAGGGAAGTAAAAAAATTCATGAACTGGGTTTTTTATTTGACGTGCAAAATACGAAGCAGCAGCTTTCAGGCATGCAGGTGCCACTAGTTTTCTCCAATTAAGTGCTCGGGCCACCAGAAACGGATTGTCATCTGCAGGAGTGTGTGCAGCCTGTTAAAGCTGCATCACCCAGTTAACCTAACTACAGCTGCTTTTATATGCCCAAACATAAAAATACCATGGATCTATTGCAAATACACATTACTGTATGCCCGTGGTAATAGCTCAAGTATGTCTTTGTAAAACTTTAACATTTCTTGTAACTGAATAATCACAATTATTGTTTTCAATGTTTATACAGTATGTGTTTGGTATGTCTTGTTAGTAGGTCTATTTGGAATTTAGACTGTGATTAACACGGATTATATTGAAAATAAAAAAATGCTCTCTTTTGCAATTATCTTTATGTCTTTGCATTATTTTATCTGCTATGTGCCCTATATAATAACCATGATTATATGACCAAAAAATTATTTATTCCTCACAATGACTTGCGTTCATTAATGTGGGTTATATTTATATATATTTGACAGATTATAGCTCACCTATTCCCTTTTACGTTTTGAAATCAAGGGCCAATACACTATTAACATGCGCACATGGGAGAAGTTCGCCTTGAAAGCTTTCTTCCAGAAATGTTATTGTAACACGTGTTAAACGTTGTTCAAGGGTGTATTTTTAACGCAAATGATGTTTTCCTAAACGTAACCAAGTGTTTTTGTTGTGTTAACCTAATGAAGTGTTTGTGGTGCTTAAACCTAACCAAGTATTTGTGTTGCCTAAACATAACCAAGTAGTTTTGGTGCCTAAACCTAACCATGTAGTGTTGTTAGCTAAACTTAACCAAATATTCGTGGTGCCTAAACCTAACCAAGTAGTTTTGTTGCCTGAACCTAACCAAGTGTTTGTGGTGCCTAAACCTAACCAAGTAGTTTTGTTGCCTGAACCTGAGTGTTTGTGGTGCCTAAACCTAACCAAAGTCTGACCAAAACAATCAAATAATTACTGAAAAAAAGGGGAGTCAGGTTCAGGATTTGAACTTCAGTCTTCTGGGTGCAAGCCCTGGATACAAACCACTCAGCCACAAGGCTGTGCTAACTTTGCATGATATGTGATTTGTAATTCTGTCAGAAAGCGCTTTCTGCTAGAAAGCTCTGTGGGATTTCTGTCAAAAAGGTCAATGGACTTTCTGTCAGAAAGCTGCCCGGACGCTCCCTGACAGAAAGCCTTCAAGGCTAACTTCTCCCATCTGCTTGACATACCATTTTTCACTTGTCAAAAAGTGATTGTCACTCCTACCTTGTGACTGAAAGGTTATGTATGCCTCACAATGACTTGTTTTCATCCAGGTGGGTTATATTTGACATTATAGCCCACCCAGTCCTGTTTACCAGTTGAAATAACGTTATAGGGGCAATACAACCTGTAACATGTCATTTTTCACTTGCCAAAAACTGATTGCAGTGTCTACCTCATGACTGAAAGGTTATGTATGACTCATAAAGACTTGATTTCATTAATGAGGGTTATATTTGACAGATTATAGCCTCAGGTAAACATATATAATATGTATAAACATACACCTGTATTTATGTGTGATGAAATGACAAATCATCATCTCCTAATTAGGTAAAACCACACCATATACACCAGGACAATATTCCAAGTCTGTATCTCTCAAGTGTGATTACAAAATATTGCATTGACAATAATAATAATAATAATAATAATAACAATAATAATAATAATAATAATAATAATAATAATAATAATAATAATAATAATAATACGAAGTGCACCAATAACTAAAGATTTTTAATAACATTTTGTTTGCTTGTTGTCTCCAATATTATATTATGATTTGGCAAATAAATCAGCAAATCATGTGTGTGTACAAAATAGACCATTTCTGTTAAGTAAATATAATTAGTGTCAACATGGTTTCCCAAGTCCCAGTTCCTATCACAGAGCACCACAGATCGAGTGTGAGGTCCCCAAGCAAAGGCAGAAGGTTAACATGTTTTTGAGCATTCATTCATACAACTTTCCTGGTCTTTTGTCTCCCCTGTCCCAATTTGGTATGTGTTGCTGACCTTTCACAATTCAGAATAAGCATATATACAACAATCAATGAAGTTGATGAGGTGAAACATTCAATATGTTGTCTTTGCAATATTTTCAATTGAATATATGTCAAAAAAGGATTAGTAAATTATCACATTCTGTTTTATTTATGTTTTAAACAGCATCACAACTTTATTGGAATCTCTGTTGTAGGCCTCTAGGAACACAGGATCTTGGGAACATAGGAGACTGGGAGAGCACATTTGCAGAACTGGGGAACATAAGACCCTCAGACAATAGTACTCTTTGTCATATTCCCATTATGTACCACATACATTTGGGAATGACTCCCTGTGGACCAGTGTATTGCCTTGCTGATTCCATAACTAGTGTACAGATCTTTTCAGCAGCACGTGCATTATTGAGCAGCCCATTCTTAGGATGCATGGATGAGAATCAAGGACACAACGTCCATGATTTCCAAAAACTGTTTGAAATGTGGACTCACAGACCAAAGGACACTTTTCCACTTGGCGTCAGTCCATCTCAGAGGAGCTTGGGCACAGAGAAGTCAGCGCCGTTACTGGATGTTGTTGATATAGGGCTTGCACTTCACATGGTAGAGTCTTAACTTGCATTTGTAGATGCAGCGATGAACTGTGTTTACTATGCTTTTTCAAAGTGTTCCAGAGCCCATGGAGTAATATCCTTCATAGAATCATGTCAGTTATTAATGCCAGTAGGTGCCACCTAAAAGATCGAAGGTCACAAGCATTCAACGTTGGTTTTTCGTATTTGTCCCTTAGGTGCAGAGATTTCTTCAGATTTTCTGAGTCTTTTGATGACATTATGGGCTGTAGATGGTGAAATCCAAATTCCTTGCAATTGCGCATTGAGAAGCATTGTTCTAAACTGTTGGACTATTTGCCCACACAGTTTTTCATAAAGTGGTGAATCTCTCCCCTTCCTTGCTTGTCAAGAACTGAACCTTTTAAAGATGCCCCTTTCATACTCAATCATGATACTATCACCTGTTACCAGTTAACCTCTTTACCACTGGAATGTTCCAATCAGATGTTTTTGAGCCTTTCACAACTTTCCCAGTCTTATGTTGCTGGCATAAAATTCAGAATAAGCATATATTTACAAAAATCAATGAAGTTGATTAGTTACAGCATTATTGTCTTTGTATGTTTTCATTTGAATTGAATGTCAAAAACGATTTGGAAATTATCACATTCTGTTTTATTAATGTTTTACAGAGAGTCCCAACTTTTTTGGAATTGGGGTTGTATAAGATAAATGAAGGTGACCTTTATATCACCATTTATGCTGGGTCTGACCCCTTGATTCCACCAGACACAGCTGTGCTCCGTTGTTGTTGTGACGCAGTTTTGTTCCGTCCTCCACAGAGCTTCAAACCCCACCAGGAGCGTTATAGAAGAGGAGCATTTAGCCTGCCCAGATTTGTTTATTTGCTGATTTGTTGATTTGGTCGTTTTTTGTGCTTCTGTCTTTGGTAAGTAGGCTACATAGTAAAATCATTTCTTTTTTTGCCTGTTTTGATGTAAAAAAAAACAAACAATCTGGAGTCATGGTGTGGAACATGGTGTTTTATTTTGAACAAATGACCAGAGTCTTTATGCTGTTTCTGTGTCCAGCCGGCTGGCTCAATTCTCCGCATTTCGGTATGTCTTCCGCAGAGTCAAGCGGAGATCCGCTTCTGGGATGCTTCTGAATTGAACCGCGGCACACCTGGTGGAACTACGAGCATTGTCTAAAATGGCCACAATCAGGTCCTGCAGCGTGGCACAGCTGGAACACAGTGCCTGGTGGAATTTTGGGGTAAAGATTGGGGCCTGAACACGGACAACTGGCTTATTTGCGCCTTCCTGTTCCAGGAGGCAGAACAAAAAAACATCAATAGTCCTCACACATTTTGAGACACTGGATCATGCAGATGTTTTGTAATCATAATTGGGAAGGTCAAGTATAGCTTTTGGCCTCATACTGCACAGTGAAGGGCCCTATTCTGGATGGATACCCTCGTCAACACCTGGCTAAGGGATCTTCTTTTTGCATTCTCTCCAATCCCCCTGATAGTTCCCATGCTTGACAGGGTAAAATTGTCTCATCTTAGAGTCCTTCAGAGATTCTTTGCCGTTTACAATCAGAATGGACATCCTATCCCAGCTGGATGGAAGGGGTTGGCATCTGTCTTTTAAGCCGGGCTGAGACTACAGGAGTTTCGGGCCGATTTAACCCCGATTTGCCCCTCCCAACAATCGGAGGAGAAATCTGCTCTGGGATCTCGGCCGGTACCGATGCTCGGCCCAAATTATCTGGTAATGTGAGCGGTTTATAGATCAGTCTTAAACCTCCTGAACTGCTCGCAGACTTGTCTGGGCCGCCCCGATTTATATCAAACAAGCTTGAAATTTAGGATTTAAAATCAGGATGATGTATCAGTACTTTCCGAGCTGAACCACATTAGCCAATGAGAGAGACATCAGCTGACGGTGCCACCAGGCAACAGTAACATTCTAGCCAGTTAGCCAGTATATTAAACTACTTTTTACAGCATCTGAATCTCACCTCCAGTTCTCGCTGAAGTATAGACAACAAGTGTTGACTACATCTCCCGACCATTTTCTCATTCTGACTTTTGTAGCCTTCTTTTTTTCCTCAATGTAAAGCATTACTACAGCAACTCGTTGCACTATATCAATTTCCTTTTTGTTCACATCTGCTTCCCAATGAGATCAGGTGAGGGAGATCACGTGAGGTTGTGCATCGCTCCCTCTAGCACGATAATCATAGTATATATCCTGTAGCGTGTGATGCACCATTCTTTTCAAATCTTGTAGTGTGAGCATGTTTGAGATTAAAGAAAAGATTATCTCTGAAGTTTCTCTTCATGTGTGTGATGCAACCGATTTCAAAATCTGCAAGAATTTAGTCTGCTTCAGCTCAGGGTAGGGCCTGGAGCCTTCAATTTGCAAAACTCGCAGAGTGCAAAGGTCACTTCCATAAGAGTAGTAGTGAATGGGGACTGTTGGGCTGTGTTTTCTTCATGGTGTGGGGACAAGCAGTTAGACCAAATTCCTGCTTTTGCAGGACATATTGGGGTACTTGCAGTATCCTTTTGAAGCTAGCTGAGGTGCCTCGACCTTAAAGGTTTGTGTGGCAGATGTTTCTTTAAGTCATAGCCACAAAGGAATGGAAGACCAGTTGGTGTGCAAGCCTGGTTGCCCCTTTAGAATTGGATGCTCCAGTGCGGGATGAACCAGGAAGTTCAATCGGACTAATAGATCCATGAGGTTGAAGGCCTATCAGGTGCTAGAATATTAGATAGCGGTTTCTAATATTCAGAAACTGGTTTTTACAATTCTGTAAAGTTAGTTGCATGTGCATGGTTAGCCAACTTTAAGGATGAAAAATGCGACACTGACATGGTATCCTTGAGATCCTGGATCCGCAGATTTATTACAAGCTTTAGCATGAGGCTGGTATTTGCATACATTGTTGTATTGATGAAATGCTGGATGCATATTTGGGTAGAAAATAATAAAAACTATAAATGCACAAAAACCTTTGAGTTCATTTTTGTCAATGTTTACTCTTAAAGTTTTTTCTGCAGGAACCACCCAGTGTGCATCACTCAGCTACTGACAGTTATGGCAACGATTGTAATGGAGAGAATTGGGCGAGTGTTCATCAGCCTGCAGCAGATCAGGGAGGTTCCCCGGATGCTGACTGAAGCTGCACCCTCCATGCCCGGCACTGTAACAGACACTGAGGTTCCACACTACTTCAGGGGAGACTATGTCAGCACCGGCTACCGACCACTCAACCAAAACTGGCGCTACTACTTCCTGTCTTTATTCCAGCGCCACAATGAGACCATCAACATCTGGACTCACCTACTGGCATTTTTAGTTTTTCTGGTAAAATTAGGCCAACTCTCTGAAACTGTAGAGTTTGTTAGTGATCCTCATTCATGGCCCTTGTTAGTCCTCCTCCTGTCCTCCTTGATCTACACGGGCTGTAGTGCAACAGCTCATTTACTGGGTGGCAAGTCTGAGCTGTGTCACTATACCTTCTTCTTTCTGGACTATGTTGGGGTAGCACAGTATCAGTATGGCTGTGCTATAGTTCACTTTTACTATGCTGTGGATGAGGACTTGCACAGACACGTGCATGGGATCTTCATGCCCCTTGCCTCTGTTTTCACCTGTCTGTCATGCCTGGGATGCTGCTATGGCAAATACTGCGACCACAACCAACCGACCTGGGTGCGTAAGGTGGGCCAATTGGTTCCTTCTGTGCTTGCCTTTTTCTGGGACAGCAGTCCCGTGGCTAAAAGACTCATGTCATGGTCCACAGCCAGCAATGACCCAGCCATTATCTATCACTTTGGCCAGGTGGCTTTATCTTTCAGCAGTGGCTTCTTCTTTACCGTCCCCCTGCTCGAGCGCTGCTTTCCTGGGCAGTGTGATTTTATGGGACAGGGTCATCAGTTGTTTCATGTTTCTATAGCTTTCTTCACCCTGTCTCAGATCCATACCTCCCACCTCGACTTTGTGGGCCGTAGGAAACTGTACTCACGTCTGCACCAGAGCGGTGAGGCTGCTCTCTTTGTGAGGCTGTACATGGTCACTGTGGTTGTATGTTCACTAATTGCTGCCTTTACGCTGAGGAAAATTAAACACATACTTGACTTGAAAACCAAGTCTAAGTAATAGCTTGGCATAGACTAACCTGGCTCTATCCAAAGTTAAAACAATCCAGCACATCTAAAACTCAATAATTGTTATATCTTTTATTTAAATTTACACAAAATCACTTCTGGTAGTCTCTGCTAGTTTGCCTGGAACCTCACAGCGATGACACAGTAGTAGTAGTAGGGTGGGCTAGCGTCAGTGAGCTCTGGGAGCTTCCCTCTTCTTGTCTTTCTGCTGTTCTATTTACTTCCCCCTTGCATTTTGTTCACTTTTGCACTCCAGTTTGTTCATTAAATGTTACTCAAGATGGAAAATAATGTCCTCTGTGCTAACAGTCATTTAGTTTTCTCCATTTTGAAATCTCCAGCTCTCCATCCCCTCACAGGGCAGCACTGTCAACACAGTTTGCTCTTAATCAGGGGTGTGAATTTGTGAGGCAAAGTTCACCAAAGTTGAATGCCGAGTAATTTTGCTTCCTCTCGTGAATCCACTCATTGCAGTTTGATTGGAATGAATTGATTTTGATGTGAAAATTTTTCTTTTGAAATCCTGGTGCGTCCATGCCTTTAGATTTCGACTTTAACACATTAAACAAACAAGATATAACATGTTCATAAATTAGCTTTAGAGGTGCTGGTCACAAGCATCTTTTTATGTACTTTTCAGAAGCCTGTCTGTTTTTCTTGCCAAATTCAGCAAAATGTCAGCCATTGCCTTCAGTTCTCCAATTTACCTGCCTTTTAGACATTTCAGATCTTTACCATACAAAGCAACATGATCAAACAGCAGGAGGAAAGTTACATACTGTAACGATAACACTATGCATCTGTGTTTGTCATTTAAATATTCAGAATAACAGAAAGTGAATTTATGCCCTTTATTTAAATTTATGCTCTGTTGTTTTAATGTGTTAAAATAACTATTTACATCGCCACTGGCATTCTATGACTTATACTTCATCGTGATATAAATCAATTTTTTGTATTGGTTTGTACCTGTTCACATTCACAGTCACCCTTATGTTTTTCTTTGTTATGTTTAATTTATCCCAATCCCATTATTCACATTTGACTTTGTTATATTCAGTAAGCATGCTGAAGCAACCAAATAAGGGCATCATAGAAGTTTCATGGTTCCTTACTATGCACGACTCGAAAGGCTGTACTATTTCCTGACCAATTTCCAAAAACCATTAATAAGACATATTTGCACATGTCCCTCTTGCTTGCTCTCAGATGGCTCTAGACCGCACATGGGCAAAATAAAGCCCGAGGGCCAGAACCGGCCCATGGACCATCTCGATCTGGCCCACAATGTCCTCAAAGAAAAATAAAAGGATCCCCAAAAAATCAATAAAAGGCAGCAATATATGAATTAATCTGGAGGCGAATTACTAAAACAGTTTGTATTGCTATTTAACTTGACTCCAACAGAGGGAGCTATATATATTTACATGTGACTAAAGGCCTCAATTTGACTCTTGCTCACTCAAGTGACAAGTTACGGCTGTGAAGACAGAGACATGAGTAAGGATAAATGCTTCAAAAGAGAGAAATGCTGAATCTAATTGTTGCGTTTTAACAAAGAGTGGACATCTAAAAATGATGCGTTGTTTCAAAGGCAGTATGTTTGATATGCCAATAAAGTATCACAGTGTTCAAGGAATATAACTTCAAGAGACATTTTTCCACTAAGCATGCTAGCTATGCCACTTGTCATCTGAAATAGAGAAGTAAAAGCCCTGAAACTGTGGCTAGCATACTGTGTCCAGACAACAAAGGTACATTTGAAAATGTCTCAATTTGCTGTAATAAATGGCCCGATTCCTAGCCCTTTGATTACTTTATCTAAGTCAGTGTGGCCCTCTGGAAAAAAAATGTTGCTCATCCCTGCTCTGGACAAAGTGAAAAATACCTTTCTGCTGCCCCCAAGTGTTGATAAAAGTACATTTACTTGAGGCAAACATATTGGCAGAAAGATATGATGTCAGAAGCAACATACATTAGGTTTTCTACTTCTTCTGGTGCAAACCTCAGAGATGATATTGTTCACCTCACATGTGGATGTCATGTGTATTGATTCTGCAATCCCGCTCCGGTCTTACTGTGTACTGGGGTGTACTGATCTCTACTGCATGGCTCAGTCATTCACTTAAAACCCTGAATCAGCTGAATTATGGCACTGCTGGACTCTCTCCCACATTCCTCCTGTCTGACTCACAATAGAAGGGGCCAGCCTGATTCCCTTGTGATATGTTCCAAATATAATTTCATCACTGCTCATTAGACTTATTGGGGCTCAAAATACTCATTATAGCAAGAACAAGACAGCTAAGTTTTCAGTGTTTGACTATGGTGACATAAATGTAATAGATGCTTACAATTCTGGATAATTTCAAGTTACTTACTGCTGCTTGGTGGTCTAGTTGTGGACTGAGTGTGTCAGAACTGGACTGTCACAGACTGAATCTTCTTGGTAGCCATGTGTTACATTGAAGTTTCCTTGAGAAACACTAAACCGTTAATGCATGTAAAAACATCTTTGGAAGGAGAGGCAACTATGTTTTTGATTTGTTTAAGAGAAGTTAAGAGGAGCTTCTGGTGAAGAGAATACATTTTTGTAATTGTGGCATTAGCAGCAAGGACTAACTGTTTTTAGCCATGCTCATGCTAATGGATTGGCAGTACCAAACTGTCAGTATGTCGGTCCAACATTTTGTTGCAAACTGAAATATCCCAACTACTGAATGGATTGCAATAAACTTTTTTACAGAAATTCTTGTTCCCCAGAGGATAAGGCCAGCTAACTTTGGTGGACCCTGTACAAAGGGGCGTCACTTTGTGTTGAAAAGTGTGGGGACATAAAGGCTCAGATGAATTCTTTTTTTTTTTAATGGTCTGCAACATATGCAATTTTAGGCAATATAATGGGGCGGTTATAGTAGATATTTATGGCGGGGCAAAAATTGCATTACAGCACATTAAAAGCATATAATCTCTAGGCAACTACAAATTCAACAGATTGAAAATACTCAGCCTAAAATGCACAACAACGTAACACAAATAACAGTCATCCCAGCCAAGTCTCATTCCTCACTCATTCCACTTTCACCCAGCGGAGTCGTGTTTCATGAGAAATCAAACGTCACTAATCTCTCCCTAAATTTAACCAACTAGCTTTTGTGCCTTAACTTAACCAAACCAACTTGTTCACTCAAAAATTAAAATTTGGTTATTATGTACTCACCCACATGCCGATGAAAGGTAGGGTAAAGTTTCTTCGTCCACAAATTTCTGAAGCTTCACAGGATAACAGAATTGCAGCATTCACCTAAACAACTGATGGAGATGGGGACTTGTTTTGTTTTTTTTCTTTCTATAATTTATGTACGACTGCTATTAAACATGTTACATTTGAAATGAAATGTTTCTGAAATTAAATACATTTGTACAACTTCAGACTTTATACATTTCTTGTGAACCGCTATCTTTTTACAACTGATTGCATGCTTACTGATGATATCACATCTTTAAAATAGGGGAGAGCATTTAAGACTTACTAAGCTACATATATACGGTAATATAATATAGGGACCAAACTGAGTGATTCACAGACCTTATATGAATCGGCAAAGAAGGGCCTACAGTAACTTACCCGGAATAGGAAGACCAGGACTCTCTCCTGGAGCTACAGCATCTGGGCCCGGCCTTGACTCATGGGGCACAGCCCTGCACAGCCCAAAACAACCTCATGTACTACTACATATGACATAATAATAATAATAATTGATTGAATTTATATAGCGCTGTTCAAGGCACTCAAAGCGCTTCACATATCGGG